>ONZH01022175.1:0-168152 GCA_900303285.1 Rhinella marina | reverse complement strand
CACCAATAAATTTACAAAATCACTCAAGGGTAGGGGGCTGCCTCAGTTGTTGTCTTTAGGTGCCTACTTGGTCCCTCATCGCTGGAGGGAGAGGAGTAGAGGAATGTGGTATCCACTTCTCTCACGTGTGGCGTATGCCTTCTTAGCTGAATAATTATTTGGGATAAATAGGCCATTTTTATTTTTAATGGGGTGTGTAATGTTTACGATTCAACACATGTAATGTGTGAGTAAATTTAACTTATTCTCACAGGTGTTTATGTTGTACATTCACACATGAAGGTGCTTGTAATAAATCTACTACGAAGTGCAATTTTTTTTTTCTAAGCACAAACAAAAAAACAATCTGCTGAATGCAGACGGAGGATGGAGGGGACTGGAGAAGAATAGATACAGGGACAAGGATTGGGATTTAGGATTAGGGATCAAGGATCTAGAACTGCTTTAACTATACAACAAATCAATAAACACTGCAGTAGTTCTAGAAAGCACTGAATATCGACATTGAGCCCAGGGGCATCACAAGTCCCAGACAGCAGAACACAGAGGGGCACACCAAACCTCTCTGGACGCAGTCAGCCTCTCTAATGCTGCCAATGGTTGCTATAGAATACCAGTCAAACACCAGTGTCCCCTGCTCAATCTCTTGGCTCATTGGTGCAGTTTATTTCAGTACCGATCACCCCGTCTGAGCCCACCTGGCTTTAATAGTGATGGCGCTACAACTGGCTGGTCTGCACCAGCCAATCACAGCAATTGGAGCTGCAGGGAGGAGGTAAAACCTCCTTGGGCCCTTAATATTCTACGGTCTTCAAACTATCACCTGGACCTAAATACTTTTGTAATTGCTTTAATTAAATATTTAGCATAGCTACTGAGTTATTCAATAAAATATATTTGTATAGCGTCACCTGCTCTTTGTTTTTTTCCTTATTTTTTTGTCCTGCTCACTGAGATGGCCGCACATAAATCTAGCAGAGCAATGAATGTGGAGATCTCTGGATCCATGTGAGGTACAGAGCTGGTTCTAGCTTTGTTAGAAAGAGATTGCCATGTACTATATGATGATCTGATATTCATCTTTTACATTAGTCATGGGATAACCCCTTTAACTAAGATGGCTGATTGGGCAGAGTAGCCATCTAGCCTGGTAAAGTGTGAACATGAAGTTTCTGATCATTTGAATTCTATTTTGTATCTGTTCAGTTAAAGTG
This sequence comes from Rhinella marina, assembly GCA_900303285.1. Classification (NCBI taxonomy): domain Eukaryota; kingdom Metazoa; phylum Chordata; class Amphibia; order Anura; family Bufonidae; genus Rhinella; species Rhinella marina. The sequence goes on along the minus strand of ONZH01022175.1, from coordinate 166,938 downwards.
TTGATTTAAGACCTGTGAATGAAGGTGCACGGAGTAAGGTTTTGTCTACGTATTTTCTCAAGGTTGTTTTGGGATTCTGACTCGCTGTGGACCTGGGAACTGGCCGCTCAAAGGTCTGCGGTAAGAGCAGATGAACAACACGTAGACAGTGACAATTATACAGCGCATGTGCTGGCTACGTTCCACTAGGGAATGGAGCTCTTTGTTTAATGGGCATATAGTTGTAACCCTTCAGGAAATAAGTCAGAAGCTCATTCTACGGGGGGACGCCTCATGTAGGGACCGGTGTTTTCTCGATCGAGACTCTGACTGCTTTTGCTGAAAGGGCTTCCCAGCTGATGTTGCTGTCAGATGATGATAACTCAATCGGTGATGTATGTACCTTCATCCTGGATGTAGTCAGGACTCCAGATGAAGTGTTGATATAATTGTGTATTATGTTCTTTTATCCTTTGTGTATAATAAGTGCAAAAGAAGGACATTATATCACTATATGTATACACTACTTAATTGATTGACAACTGGGCACTATCATTTTCTCTATAATTAGGGTGTGTCCCTACACATATACTTTAGCCTGTATTCTGCTTTATGTTTCCTGGTTCCTCTCAACATGCAGGAAATGATGGTTCAGCCAATCTATGACTGCAGCTATCACACACCTCAGCCAGTGATTGGCTGAGCAGTCATTTCCTGCATGTTGAGAGGGACAAAAAAGAAGAGGCCAATGGAAGATCAGGAAGTGTCGTAATGGAAGCAGCGGGAGGTCACTGATTTCATAATTTTACAGCAATCTGAGATTGCTTTAAAGGGGTTATCTAAGATAATTAAAAAACCCAGACAAGCCCTGCAGTAGCCCAAAATAAAAAGTCATCTGAGGCTCACCCCATTCTCCAGAGAACGGCAGCATTGGTTTGGTTCTTCTGTCTCTACTTGTTTACCAGCTGGAGCGGGATGTGCCAGTATATGGCACGTGACCATTCCAGCCAATCTTCAGCGGTCTTACAATTAGGACAGCAATTGGCACATTACCATTAATGTGTACAGTGATGTGTACAAGTACGGAATGTCACTGCTGCAGCCACTCAATGTCGTTGATTGAAAAGTGATTGGTTGCAGAGGTCACGTGCTGTATAGCAGCACTTCTTTGCTGCAGTTTATAAACAAGCAGTGGCAGAAGGACCAGACCAGCTCTGCAGAGAACGGCGCTAGACAACCCCTTAGTCTTGCACACAGCAATATTTAGACTTTATCTGAGCCTTTCCCATCACATGAATTTGAAACATCACTGGGTGTAAGACTTATGACTTAACCACGCAATTAAAAAAAAAAATGCATTCCTAGAGCTATAACTTTTTTGTTTTTTCATCAATTATTTTTTGCAGGACAAGTCATAGTTTTTAATGCACTATTTTGGGTACATGTAATTATCGATTAAAGCCAGCTGTTTAGCTTAAACCTCCTTTGTTTACATCAGTAAAAAGGAGTATTAGTGGTCATTAAGGGGTTAATAAACACTTTGGGGGAGATTTATCAAACTGGTGTAAAGTAGAACTGACTTAGTTGCTATAGCAACCAATCAGATTCCACCAAAGGAGCTGTGAAAAATGAAAGGTGGGATCTGAAGCCAGTGCTACTTTACACCAGTTTGATAAATCTTCCCTTTTAGTTTTGCTAGAATGCTAATGTCCCACCCTTTCTTTTGGATATTTCAGTGGATGGGTGAGAACTGACCCATTGGCAATGCAAGGGATAAATGTGCTGCTCAATTCACCACTTCTCCAGGTGGCTTTTGACTGATCTGCTCAATTCTTAAATTGTTCCTACACATATCAGAAAATACTCCATCATTAGCTATATAGTATATCGAGCAATCACATCAGTGCACCGTAGGTGAATTAATATATGAATCATGTCATTTGTCACATACAATGAAGTAGACAACTGTAAGAATTATTTTTATAGCTAGTCCATAGTCAATGACCATTTTTATTTAGCTAATTTTAAGCTTCTCATTAACAATTCAGTTGAGGTAAGTAGGCGTCTGATCTACAACTTTAGGTTTTTATAGTTAAGAACCTACAGTGATGTTAAATCCCTTTCTACTGAAAACTGAAAAAGGATTACTGACATCCACTTATTTCTGTGACCTTATTAGACCATGACCAGCCTAGAGGCAGACGCATGGAAAACAAAATCCCAGCTAAACAATATCTTCTACAGGGTAGCCAACCGGGTGAGAAATTAATTAAAAGGCAACAAGTCAGCTGTAGAAGAAGTTATAAAACCCCTAGTATTCAGTAACTGAATATATATAATGTCTCGTCTGAATAAAAAGGAATGTGATCTTGTTTTCAATTCCAATAACATATTATGATCTAAACTTCCTAGGTCCATGGTTTTAACCCTTTCAGGACCCGGCAATTTTCCATTTATTTTTTTTTTAACTCCCGGACGGGTTTTGTGTTGGTCTTTAAACTATTCAATCCTAACACCACAGGAAATAAAATGGCTGCATGTTACGGAGATATGCAGGAGTACTTGCTAAAATGATGCCCTTTCTCTGATACCTCCCCGCCCTTGAAAATAATACTGTTAATACTGTTCATTCCCTCTGCTTCATGGTGCAAATGCAGGAAGAGGCAGATATAAGAAAACCCAGAGCTTCTTATTAAATGCAGTCATATCTGAATTTACAGGGTCTAAGTAAAAGGTTCATTGTTACAATACACCTTATGCTGGCTAGGAGTGAAAAGACTGAGATTTTCTAGTTTGAGGTATCTCTCAATGGGTGAGGCCACATGGGACAGCAGTGTCAGACTGGCTCATCAGAGTACCAGTACCAGTACTGTAATGATCACCAAAGAATAAGAAAAAAAAACATTTGGAGCCAATCACTTGTCACTAGGGTCCTATAAGACTTTATTGATGATACTAGTGTTTGGGCCCAGAGAATAATTTCCTCTCTTTGACCAAGGGAACCCTAGTCCAACATTCAGGGCAGTACTCATGAGGTGTAATATTTCAGCTGTGGAAAATCATCTAGCTACTTATCAATCAGTTGAAAACAAGCAGCGGCCCATATTTCCACTGTTTCAGTGCTGCCCCGTTGTTCTTACCCTAAATCTGGCCATACAAATTATACTTTTGTTAGCTGAACCTTCCAAGAATGGAGGGTTCAGCCGACACACTAATGTGTGTGGGGAGCTTCCATCTCTTCCCTATAATATGATGTTGAGGGAGACAAGGATCGGACGAAATGAATATTTTTACCCGATCCTTTTGTTCTCTGAGGAGATAGCATATGCAGACACATTCAGCCGACTTGAATGTGTATGTATAGGGAAGCTAGGAGGGAAAAAGGAGAGAGACAGCAGTTGGACAAACGATGGTTTGGCTGACAGTTTTTGAATGTGTATGGCCAGCTTTACAATGAACCTTCTGGCAAGCACTGTACAACACTCTACTACTTATAGCGGTTTTCAATAGAGTTCAACTTCCACAAGCTTATGTGCCAAATCTGTAACGTAGAGTTAAATATTTGTCTCATTTATTAGCCTAACTGGCACAAACCGGTCGATAATTCACAAGTGACATTAATATGGGGTTTAATGCAATTACTAGTCTACAGATTAGTGAGAAACTGCTTTGAAGCATATGTGTTGATGCACAAGTAAATAGTATTGCGTTGTAAGACGTCTTTTGCAGTTTATGTGTTAAATGATTGCCAAAAGAGATTCTCTAGAACTTAATTATAACAATTTCTAACCGTTCCTTTATACATCATATTTAACCAAACGCCATATATCAGTGGAAGCAAATTACAGAGGGGAAATTGCTAGCATTGGAAGTGCCGCGGTTTGCCTGTGTGCTCTGTGTTTCTTCAAATAAAGTAGATATGGAGTTTTTGCCTGATTGTATATTCATTTCATATTCCTTCTTACACAACAAAGTATTTCAACATTAAAGAAATTTGCATGAAAAACTACAGTCATCATCATTCCCGGTTTGAAAAAAACTCCCTTGGTAACTAAACGGCTTATCTTTTAAAGATTTAACTTGGAAAGGAAATATTGCCACAACTGAAATTCCGTTAATGACATTTACTGTGTTATCATGCTTCCTCAGTATTTGTGTAATCAAATTAAATTTGTCGGGTAAGTTTGGCTCAGTGGTCTGAACCTGCATAGAATACAAACAAATGGTTGATTTCAATGATGCAGCAGAACACAGGGCTTCAGCTTTCTTACTCTTTACCACATTACAATTCAATAACCCTCAATGTGATCACTTAGATATAAAAACTATTAGGCCAAGTTCACACTTTAGCTATTTGGTCAGTTATTTACATCAGTAATTGTGAGCCAAAACAGGTAGTGAAGCCTTCAGAGATTAGGTGTAATGGAAAGATTTGCATCTCTTCTGTGTTTTTGACCCACTCCTGGTTTTGGGTCACAATAACTGATCAAAATAACTGAAGTGTGAACTTTGACTAACTGTTTAGAGGTTTTAGGCTAAGTTCACATCACCGTTTACATTTCTGTTCTTCTAATAATCAGTCAGAAGAACAGAAAAAAAAAAATGGATCTCTTATTTTGAGCATCAGTTTATGATCAGTTTGTTTCACTTCCGTCAAAGATCAGTTATTTTTTGACGGGAGAAAAAGTACTGTATGCATGACATTTTTTTTCCATCAAAAACTACTGATCTTAAGCCAGAGAAGTGACACAAACTGATCATAAACTGATGTTAAATATAACAGATGCATTTTTTTTTACATTTTTCTTTTGTCATGTTCAACCGAATCCCTTAACATATATCACGAGTGAACCAGGCAAACGGATCAGAGAAGACAAAACAACACTTGAAACATGACCAAACACGAAAGACATAATCGTGGATAAACAGGCAAGGTAAACAGTGGCAGATGGATCACCACTGATCCAAGTGCACCAGTTTGACTTGAGGCCAAACCCTAAGGGTGTTGTCTAAGTGAACCCTCAATCTTCACAGTACCCCTGATGGTTGGGATAGACTTTCCTAAGAGTTCACCAGGTCACTACCTCCGGAGATGATCCCGGTGCACTTGGCCAAAACCTGCAAGATAACCTACGCTGGTTCATAACACCAGTGGTCCAGTTTCAAAAACAAAACAGGAACTGGAAACCAGAACATAGGACACCGTTCAGACATAAACCACATACTGAACAGAATACAGGACATAAGGTGAACACATGCAAACAAAGACAGATGCCTAGACCCCTTACAGAACAGATGCATGACGGTCACAGACATTGCTGCTAATACATGAGACAGGTAGATGCTTGGACCTTATGCCAAACAGATGCATGGCAGTCACAGACAGAGCTGCTCCGACATGAGACCACAACCCATGTGGAATGGATGCATGTTGCTCCATGATGACTGATGACAAGGCCATGATGACTGATGAATTACCAGGCAACCACACAGATCAGGGCAGAGGGAAACACCCAGGTCAAGAGCATACACCCTGCACACAGCGAAGCTGGAGACACACTCCTGGGGCACACAGCTCACAGATCTAAATAGCTAGTTAATGAGGGCACCTGACCACCTTGAAATCAAGAACACACAGACCAGGGAAACATTAACCCTGTGAACACAGAGCATACGGGTCACAGGAGACAGTTCACACACAGCCACAGAACACCAAAGCCAGCATGCACCACACAAACAACCAGCATACACTGGAATAGTCATCTGCAGCCAGTACACAGAGCGCATGCAGACAACCTGCACAGCAACAAGTGTCACAGTGAACTGCACAGTGACATCTTTTCTTCTGATGGGTCAGAAGAATGGAAAGCTAAACGGTGATGTGAACTCAGACTTACTTGTGGTCATTTATAACTGCCATCAATTCCCAGAGTTAAGATGACTTTTTTTTAACTTGGAACCTTTATCTGTTTCCTTATCAATTTATAAAAGGTCAGACAGCAAGATCTTACCATTATCCAGCTCTGCCATAATTTTCTCCGTCCACCCCTGTTTGGATCACAATTTTTCTAATTCAAGGCTCCAAACTTCTTTCTTCCTCTCCCAGAGCCATAGTCAGAAAATACTCTTTGTAGGGGGATCTTCCTGAAGAAGCAGCTCTTGTTGACCTCAGTAATAAATCAGCTGTCAGTAAGCCACGCCATGACAGCAGTAGTCATGAGGTCTGATTTCAGTTCGGTCTCATGTTGGTTTCTGAATAATAAAATACCAGAAACAATGTGTCAGGGCCGGCTGCAGGTCTGGCCGCCGTGCCTCGGCTGCCGGTCGCCCTGTGCCTGAACTGTTGCTAGGGACGCGGCGGGTTGCCGCACCCAACTCGCGTTCCTAGTTACACACACTCTGATTTCAGTGCGCATGTCCCTTTAAACTGGCTTTGCTGTTTTCACTGGCATCCACCCTGTTTTTACCAGGTGTTTCTGTGATTGGGGCTAATCTTACTGACAGGTTCCCAGCCCCTATAAGGGTTTGGGGCAGGAGTCCCGTCTGTATTTAGGTTCCTTCCTGCTGCACCTCATTGCCAGTGCTTGTTTGGTCTTCCAGCAGTCAGCAGCCTTCCTTGAACTCCTGTTGTTGGTATCCTATCGCAGCTGTGCTCCTGGATCTCGCCTTGATCTCTGTGTTTTTGCTATTTTGACTCTCTGTGCTCTACCCCGGCTAGCTTCTTGGACATTCTTGTGGATTACGTTTTTGACCTGATACTGCTCTCTTGTTATGGACCTCGGACCGTCTGACCCTCATCTGTGTTTCTCTTTGTTTGTCTGTCAGTCTGTCCTCCATCCCCGCTTCCCTAGCTAGGCTAGGGCCTGTCGTCCAGTTGTCCCCCTAGGACCTTTAGCCTAGGGTGAGGCAAGTAGGCAGGGACAGGGGTTGCGGGTCGAGCTAAGGGACCGCCACTCTCCCCGGACCCCAGACCTCCCGTGACACAATGTACCCGGGTGATTCATTTCCTTCCTTCATTTCATGTTCTATATTTTGTAGCGGAGCCGCAGCACGGAGCCGCGGCTCGGCAAGATCGCGAGCCGCCCATTGAAGTGAATGGGGCCGCATCTATTCACGGTCGTGTGAATGGGCCCTAAATCAATTGTACCAGCGAAGATATAAAAACTTTGTAATATATCCTTTTGCAAAGAAATGTCTCTTTCTCTGATTATGTGACTCCTTACTCTCCACTCTCATTACTCACTCTCAAATTACTGATAACATTCTTATACAGATGGCTGAGAGGAGATAGAGTATAAATTTCACTTGATCGAACAGGTTACAGCTACTGTGGAAAGTGGAATGAAGATAAAGGATCAGCTTTAGAGGGACAGAGGGAGACAGATTCTGCTGCCTCCACTAGTATGTGTATAAAAGGAGGAGCAGGAGGAGCTGAGCGGATTGATATATAGTTTTGTGGGAAAAGATTCAGGACTAACTTAAAAACATTAAAAATATTTTTTTTATTTATATTCCTGTTCACTCTGGGCTTTGAAGTCAAGGAGGAGGTCCTATCAGTGCTTTACAGTCTTTCCTCTATCACTGTGTACAGTATACAGAGAAGGCTGTCAATCACTGATAGGACCGCCTCCTTGACTTCAAAGTCCAAAATGAGCAGGAATTTAAATGAATCAATGACAATTTTTACTGAACCATTTTCCACAAAAACAACATATCGATCTTCTCAACTCCTCCTGCTCTAGAACATGCTGCCTTCAGCTCAGGGACCATGTTCCATATGACAGGGGTTTTTTGCCATGAGCAATACTTATCCCCCTATCGACAGGACCAGGGGGAAAGTGATTGGTGGGTGGAATGGCCAATGGAACTCCAATGCACAAGAAGGAGGTTCCTGTCTTCACCCATTAGAATGGATCGGCAGTTCCACATGTCCTCTGCTCCATTCACTTCTAAGGGACTGCTGAAAACAACCATGCTTAAGCCCATTGTTTGATCACTGAGATCTGTTTTCCACAGATTGTCATGTTTCTGAAGTCAGGTTATTATTTTTATAATAAGATATTTTGCGTTTTACATTTTTCCCTGCATTATTAGAGTATCAGATCCTCCCGAACATATCTTTTGTAGATACCAAAGTGCTTTGCTGATACAATTTGCTTTGTCAATATAGTACATGTTGAGTCGCTGTCCTCATTACTTCTAATTGCTGTCATTCACTATCACTGAAAGAAGATCAGTTTAAAATGTAACTTTTTCAATCCATGGATGATAATAGGAAACAAAATATTCAGGCGAATATGAACAACAGAGAGGTAGAGGATGTAGGAGGGTGGCTCACGGAATGGAGGTAGAGAAAATATTGTCCTTGTAATTCAGTTGTTTGATTCTTGTTAGTGTTTGCCCTTTTTATTTTCCTCGACGTGTTTTGTATAGCATTGCTGGTTTTATGGCTTTTTTTTGCACATTTAGATGCTTGGACAGAAAGACTCTTTAATTGGATTCCACCCGGCTCTCACGTGCATTCTGCTTTGTACGTCTCATTAATTTGCAATTGTTTTTCCTGACAAGCACATTTTTTTTTTCCAAGATTTGAATCACTTTGAAATTTTCATTAAAAGCTTAACTGACAATGCTGCACAGATGAGGTTCTTTTTTTTGGCGGCAGGCCTTCAGGTGAAGGGTGCTATCAGACAATGTCACAAGATATAGACATACAAACAACATACATACTTACAAGGCTCGGATCACTATCGATTCCCCAATGGGCGCCTGGTGAATGAATTCCAAAGGGCCAATCGTGAAAGTCCTGACGCCGAAAAGCATGTAGTATGTAATGCTGTATGTATGTCTGTACTATGTGTACCCGGACGTAATGGCCCATGAGTCAATCGGGTTACCTGAACCCCCATTGACTGCATTGTCAACTGTCAGACTGTGAAGAATGCTTTAGTTGTCTCAGCTGACAATGCTGGACAATCAACAATAACCCAGTGGTTGTGAGGCGTATCTTCTCGTCAGCATCACAGATCTGATGTAGAATGAGGTCATTGTTTAGATGTTGCCAGGAGTTGAAACATGAAATTATTTTCCAGTTCACAAAACGTGTGGTAGCGTTCTATATTCCCTTGTACACAGTACAGTACCTTACATGACTGCAAGGGCTCCTTCACTTCATCATTTTAAAAAATGCTTGCAAAAAGCGCCATCCATATCAAGAGCATAAAAGGAACCTGGTGCCATGAAAATGCTATCCAATCTGCGTGTTATATAGAGCAGGAGGAACTGAGCAGATTGATATATAGTGTTGTCAAAATGGATTCAGTATAACTTGTATTTAGGGCTCATTCTATGCTTAGGTGTCCAGTGGGCGTTCTTACTCAGTGACTGACAGCTATCTCTGTAAGCATGTCATATAGGGAAGGTCAATCACTGAATAAGACTGCCCACTGGACTCCTAGGCATAGAAAAAACAATGATTTCAATAAGTTAGTTGGTTCTTTTCCTAGAAAACTATATATACATCTTACTGTACAATGTGGCAGGTTGCCTTAAATGGCATTTTTTTACAACTGCTTAGTTGCCAATAGTAAAGACTGTCTGTAATTTTGTGAGACAGTCCCTGCAAATTTGGACTGTCCCAGGCTAAGAACAGGCATGGCTTATGTGCTTATGGAAACACTCCTCATAAATGATTTTCAGTCATGGGGCCTATTTGTTCTGCATTTACCAACTTAAAAGTTGAAAAGTGTCATGTTTGTAATTTTTTTTTACTTGTGTTTATTTTATATATTTATTTATTTGTTTGTTTAGTTTATTCATTTATTTATTTCTCTGGTCTTGAAATCATATAGAGAAACCTATGGGAAGAAAATGCCATACTTAGAACATGTTGCATTAAAAAAAAAAAAAGCTACTGACCCCCAAAATGCAACAAAAAGTGCAAAAACCTCATCATGTAGACTATATAATATTTTGCTATACCCTTTTACTCAATCCTTTTTGCATGTTAGTATAATCTTTATACTAAAATGCAGAGGGAATTATACCTAGAAATGTTAGTGTATACTGTCAAAGCAGAATTCAAGATCACTGATATTCGATTGGAGCAAATTAGGTTTAACTTTAAAATAACAAATCTGCTGCTTGATGTTGAAAGACTCCCATGTTTCCCATGTACCGTAGCTCAAAAAAATAATGCTGACTTTGAGTATTTTAGTTTCTAGCTCTATTAATATTCATATTCTCCATATAATGTAGCTGGAATTCAGATGCAGTATCCATACTAAGTCAAGTATATATAAGTATTAAAACAATTAACTTGCATGTTTTCCTGTTCAGTTCCGCCAGCAGTTCAGGACATGGTCAGTTCATTGATTAGAAGCACACTTTAGAAATCAAGCCTTGTCCTTAAATGAAGAGTGCCATGTATCAATAGGAAGTCCTCAAAGAATGAATGCTGCCAAAAATCTAGCAATGCACTATGATATAAAGAACAAATGGCCTTCGGGTGTGAATAAATTGTATTTGATGCTTCCAAAAGGCACTCAGTTTGTTTAGTTCTCTGCCTACCTTCGAAGAAATATGGGGTTGACTATAACTGATGTTACTGTAGGTTGCCTTGATCAGTGTATATAAACGTTTTGCAAAAATGTTTAATATCCCCATTCATACAATATATTAAAATAAACTGAAAAGACAGTTAACACTTTAAGCTACATTCACACTTCCATTAGAGGGAGTGCTGTTTCTCCTGACCAGAATGGTGGACACTGAGGTGGGGTCCATCAGGAGTCTTTGGTGTCTGTCACTTGACAGATCTGCCGCTTTTTTTATTGTTATGTATTATTATAGTAATACACAGTGCAACATCTTCATAAAACAACTATAACAGTAGGTATTCTGAAAATACTCTACAAATAATCAGCCGGGAGGACCCAAAGGAAAGACAAAAAGGCTTTATTATGATAACAATCCCTTACAGATTTTAATTATAATTTCCCATCCTTCGGTTCATCTGAAAATAAACTTAATAGTCTGTTATTACCCAGAGAGTAAATTCCCATCCATACACTCCATTTCCCCCTCAAGCTTTTTACATTAAATATATAATTCTAATCTATACACAATTCGAGTAAATGATAGTTCTAAACCTTAGAGATGACCTCCTCCAATCTGGGGATAATCTTCTTTCTCCAATTCCTAGCTATGAAGCTTCTAGCTGCCATGAGAAGTTTATTGACCACCCATCTACACCTATATGGTACAGCTTCCATTCAGAGGTATGGCAACACCAGCTCTGGGTTTCGTGTAATGACACAAAGTTTACAAAGCATACCAAAAACTTATTTTCAGATTCTTCTTATAATTTTGGAATAATCCCACCAGAAATGCAGCAAACTACCTGATATCCCACAATTATTTAAAAATGAATCCCAATAGCTTGGTGAAAACGTCTCCATCTGTACCGGCATAAAGTACCATTTCAACTGGATAAGCTCAATATGATTTATACATTTATACATCCATTTATACAGCAAGAAACCTTTATTTAGATCCTTCAACTAAACATATCAGGAAATTTACCTCTATCTTTAAAGGATATGAGTTCTCTATATATAATAGAGAGTAAATACCGGTCTGATCTAATATACCAAGCTGTGTTTACGAAGGGCCATGTAACAGATGATATGCTTTTATCAGGGATTGAATCTGAAGATACTGAAAGAAGGAAGCCTTAAGAAGACTATATTCCAATTCTTAGTTATTTCCATTTTTCTATTCCTGTGATGGAACAGAGAAAAACTAAATCTGACCAGAATACAGCCTTGAGAATAAGGCCTTATGCTGCCCATACACATCGAACAATCGTTTGGCCGTCAGCTATTTCTGGTGACTCCCTTCCCAATTCAGCTCCCAGTTGAGCTCGGCCGAGTATATATTTATATTCTATGGGGAAAACGGAGAAAGCCGCTTATCTCCCTGGAGAATAAAAGGATCAGGCAAAAATATGATGTCCGGGGAGAGTCGGAATTTAGTGTGTCGGCTGAACCCGCTGTTCTCTGTGTATGGCCAGCTTTAGGCAGCAGTGATTTATGTGTTTCCTAGTTGAAATAAAATGTATAGCCACTGTTGATAGAGTTCTGAATATGGGTCTCTGTTGTGTATTTTTTTGCTCAATTTAATTAAATTGTCAAATTGATTTAACCAAATTAAACTAACTGCAGTAATAACCTGATGATATTAATAGCACTGTGACAAGAACATTTCTGGCCAGAAATCTATTTCCTGTATCTTCATCAAAGGCAGTAAAATACAGAACATTGTATTAAAGGTAGCAGTAGTGAAATAGTAGCAGTAAAGTAAACTAGCACAATGATACACAGAAAGCATGCATCAGTATATAAATCTATACATTTAAATAATAAGATAGATATACTGAATGGACACTTTAATAGAGATACCAATCTAGGAGCATTTGGGACCTCCTTTGATCTTCAGAACCGCAGTAGTTCTTGAGGCATAGATTCCATTGGGCGTTGAAATAGTTCTATAGGAATATTGGTCCACACAGACAGGAGAGCTTCTTGCAGTTGCCGCAAATTAGATGAAGGTACTGATGTGCTTTCTACCTAATCCCAGAGATGCTTTATAGGATTACGATCTGGGGACTGTGAAGGCCAGGGAAGGAAGGAAAATTTGCTGTCATTTTCCTGCAACCAATTCATGACTATTTGTATCTTGTAGCGTTGTGCATTGTCCTGCTGAAAGCATCCTTCCCCCATAGGGTAGACAGAAATTGAACTTGGTCAGCTACAATGCTTAGGTTAGCTTTACTGTCCAAATGTCTATCCACAGGTATCATAAGATCCAGGGTACACCAAGAAAGCATTCTCCGCTCCATCTCCTCTAGTCTGAACTATTGACACCTGACAAGAAGGGTTCATTGGTTCATTCTGGTTCATTACAGTGGGGTATGAAGACTGGCATATCACTGAGTGATACATCCTTCTAAATGGGTTTTTCCATAAAATGCAAACAATACAATACAGAAAAACATGCCCATACAATGAGCCTTTCTAACCAATGTTGCACACCTCTTGAAGGATGCCAAACGCTTTGTTCACACTAGTGTAATGGGTTCCATTTATGATAGATCCAGTTACAGATAGACTTTTATTGGAGTCTGTTGAGGTTCCTCAAGGTTTCCTTCATTTTGATGAGAACAGCACTGCGTGCTACACTATTCCTGTCCTCAAAAGTGATGAAAACCCCAACGGGAACCATTGAGACAAGTTCTGCACACCTGTATATACAGCCTAAGTGTGCAAAAAATAAAAGACTATAATAACAAAAGAAAACAAAAAAAACCTATCAACTTCCAAGCCTGTACAAATTTATGGGCACTACAAATGAAGACTACAAAACTTTCTGAAAACCAATTAAAAACACTGATCCAACATTTCTAAGACAGTTTACATCAGTTTGTGGAGCTAACTGCGACCCTGAAGATTGCAGATTATAATGTGCATCATTATAATTTTAGCAAATTTATTTTTCATTGCTTGGTCATGGTCTTCAAGGAGACATAGGTTGGACTAGATTAAAGTAGGAAAGTAGGAAAGGTTTATTAAGTTGGCAAATATATACCTGTCACAAGGGAGAAAGTGTACAATTACCTCTTTTATTGCCATAAAAAAGCCATTCCTGGGTCTCATTCAGATGGTTGTAATTTGGCCACATTTTAACATCCATATTGTGATCTTAGGTCTTGGTCGAATGCAACTCTAATGACCTGACTAACAGCATGATGATTATATACAGTATACTGCAGATAGATTCTGTGATGCCTTGAGTTTGAATGACTATAGCCTCAGTTGGGCCATAATTTGCTGCTGTAATTACACCATTATACAAATCTAAGTGAGAACTTGAGCGATTGAGTAAATATGGCCCGACTGGAAATCTTTCAGGGAGAACAGGAGTCCATTTCCTCCTAATTCTCCCCCACTTGAGCTGCATTAGGGTTCATTTACATGGCCCAATACTTAAGGTAATGATTCAGAATGAAGCATGTGTTACCTATCATAGCCAGCTAGTTAAAATCGTATGTACATGCAGCAATCATCACCACTGTATTGGGATGAACGATCACTCCTGTGATTGTTTTTTCCCTTCCAGATTCATTGTTTCTCAGCAGCACATCTCTGTTTACACAGGGCAAAGTGCTGCCAACAAATTATGATTTTGGGTACAGCCACGTGTTTAGGTTTCTTGCAGTTGAGTGAATTCAGAAAAGAGAAGTCAAATCTCTTAGGGTGACTCCACAAGCTGCATATTTCATTGCAGGAATTTCAGCAACTGAAAATCAGCTCCAAACCATCAAACCAACAAAATCTGCAGCGAATGAAGGCACCCTTAGGCCCCATTCACACGACCGTATGTATTCCGTGTCTGTATAAAAACGGAACGGAAGACATACGGAAAGTCTTCCGTAGTGTTCCGTAATTTTGCGGACTCATTGACTTTAATGGGGCTATGGACGTGTTTTGCGGCCAAGTATAGGACATGTTTCCTTTTTTTTTTTTGCGGGAGAACTTCCGTAATATACTGATGCGGAATGCACACGGTGTGCATTCCGCATTTTTTTTCTCCTATGGAAAAATTAATGGGTCCGTATGGTTCCACATCTTATCCGCAAAAATGCGGATAAGATACGGAAATGAACATACAGTCATGTGAATGGGGCCTTATACTTTCTCTATTTTTTTTTTTTAAATATCTGTATTTATTTATCTCTTTTTTGAAATTTTCCAAAAATGTATAAGAGAAACCAATACATTCAATTAGGCAATTGCAAAACAAAGCCCAGTAGGATCTATAAAGATATATAGCTTGATATCTATTCAATATGACACCACTTTCCCCCAGTCCATTGTCAGAGAAACCTGTTCAGGTACAAAAAGAAACATTCCCAAGGTATCCCCTATCCCTCCCATCCCAAACCCTGTGGCCGGGAATTCCCACATCCTCCCCCCAGAGATGACTGGCAGCCACCCTTTGCGGTCTCTAATCCGCAGCTAGAAGCCCTGTAAGAGGCACTTCTTTGTTATTATCAGCCCCACATAGCCTTTTTGGGAAAAAGGCTGAGTGAAGCATGCTGTCCTGTATTGGTCCCTGGAAATTGCAGATTTTGCTGAGCACCTGCCCCACCTCTCCCCAGAATGTTTGAAGTCTGAGACAGAGCCATAAGCCATATTGCAAATCAGTGGCTTTTTAATCATACTACTGATTAAATGGTGGGGCTTGACTGGGTTGTACAGGAGATTGAAAGCGTACAGTGCATGGTGTATTATTTTAAGATGAGTTTCCCTCCATGACTCAGCTTTTTCATTTTTTGTGATCCACTGTTGGTTTTGGCTTCCAAAACTGCATCAAGAAACCTGAATGTGTGGCCGTACCCTTAATGTGCCGCATTAATGATGCATAACCCGACAAATGAGTGGTTTGCTTGTTTAGTAATCATTGGAACATTTATGCAAGCTACTTATCAAGTATTTGGAAAAATGTAAATGGATCCTTACTGTAGCTTAAATTGCTTGGTCTAAAACTCAAATTGCCTTCCAGTAAAGAGAAAGCACAGTTGGTTTGATAGATGAACATTAATCTTAGGGTCAGTTGACGGAATTCCTGTTTAACAGAGTGGTCTATGAAGACTGACATGTCACTGAGAGGTAGACCAGTCTAAATGGTCCACAATTAAGTTTAGTTCTTTTTTTAAACAGATTGTTTTTATGTGTTTTTAGTTTTTTCACAAAATACAAACAATATAATTAAAACCTGCCCTGTGAGCTTTTTAACCACTGTGTTGCGCACCCTAAAGGATACCAAAGAGTTTATTTGGACTACAGTCAATGTTTCCATTTATGATGGATTTAAACAGTGAGTGACAGACTTTTAATGGGGTTCATCAAGGGTCTATCAACTATGAAGAACATAAAATAGCAGAATGAAGGAGAAGGGGTTGGTTGTCTATCAAAATAGAAAATCTGTACATGCTGTATTGTTGCAAAAATAAATGGTTTAACATTTTTTCCAGAATGACCAGATAAAAATGCTAAATGTTTGCGTGGTCCTGAGGGCCAGAAAACCCTGGTCCTTGAGGTGTCAAAGGGAATCTGTCAGTTTTGTGCCCTCACATGTTTTGTGTGTATTATTGAGGGCTGTATACCCACTTGAAGCTTTCTACACTTCCCTCAAATGTTCTGACAAAACTCTATAGGGGGCATGGAGAGAAACTCATGCATACCTAGAGAGATGGTCATGCAGGTTGCATGACTGCAAAATAAAATTTTTCATCCCCCCCAGTGGCGTCTGCGGGAACGTGACCTGCCAGAGCTTGATCCACGGGAACTCAATTCAGAGGAGGAGGGTGACCGCCACCTGGATGACATGGAACGACCTGCGGCTCCTTCTGGAAGATCTGGATGCCTGGGAGGAACAGCAATGCTGATGAGATGCTGACCTGCGCCTATGTTGGCGGTCGGAGACAACAGGAGACCGGGAACGGGTTCCAGAGTAGCGATAATCAAGCTGACTATTGGGCATGTCAGCAGCAGCTATCTCAGAATTACATGGTAAAGGAGGGGGGTTACAGTGAGCAGAGAAGCCAACGTGTCTGCCAGGTAATCGAAGCTGCATAGGGGGGCTGTGACATTGTGGGACAGTGGGGCTTGGCCTCTAACAAGC
Source organism: Rhinella marina (assembly GCA_900303285.1). Taxonomy (NCBI): domain Eukaryota; kingdom Metazoa; phylum Chordata; class Amphibia; order Anura; family Bufonidae; genus Rhinella; species Rhinella marina. The sequence goes on along the minus strand of ONZH01022175.1, from coordinate 150,213 downwards.
GGCTGGAGAAGAAAAGTCCAGGGGGCTGCAGGAAAGCTCCTCTGCTGAGGAGGCAGGCCGTATTGCGGTTACCCATTAGTGGAAGAAACTGAGGCACGCCGTTGGCTGACCAGCCAGGGTACTAACAAGGATCCTGACCCACCGCACTCTAGCAGCAGGGGGCCGGGGCCAACGGCATGTGCCAACCGGAAGCGCCGAGGACAGGCCTTGCTGGGGCCACTGGTATCCAACTCTCCCCCGTCCCTTTTGGACGCCCAGAGGAGCGACAAGGTAAGGAGGGGAGAGAGGGACTGCAGCCTATCGCGGGTGGCGGGTAGTGCCAAGCTGTCCACCTGCCACCTGGCACTGCCATCAAAACGGCGGAGGGACCTAGGGGGCAGATGAAACAGCCTACATGAGGGGAAGAAGGGGCTTGTAAACCCGCAGGCATGTGGGATATGAAAGCTGGCCCTTCATTTTGCAAATGGGCTGCTATTAAAGCTCTCTCCTCGGCCATAACCTATTGACAAGCTGTCATGAACGGGAGGGGGGGGGGAAATTGCAGCAGCATGATCTTGTAAAATACCACATATTGAGCCAGAAACACCCCCCACAGGGCTGCATCACTCTACTCAGGCTGCCAGCCTTATTTTATAACCCTTTCCTCCTCCACTTATCTCTGCAGTCCAGGACACCTTCGCCTATTCACCTCGACGCAGTCTAGGTAGACCTTTCATGTTCAGTGCTGTGGGCAGAAGGAAGGGATCTGGAAGTGCTTGGTGCATAAAACCAAGGGCACTGAACTTGAAAGAACTTCCTCCTATATAATGTTGTCAGCAGTTTTGAGAGCTTAAAACAGCTGACAGACTCCCTTTAAACAGTAATAAATGATAAGTAATAAAAACAAATGTAAAAATATCCACAACATTCGTAAGTAACAAATGATCAAATTGGCTTCCTACGAAGTTCACCCTAGTGTGCGTTGTATATTGGGGTTGAGTACGGCAACTACTGACTCCCCAGGGAGTGGACCCAACCTCACAACTATCCCTGCATTTTGAGTCAATGTGAGAAAAGCACATTAGAAATGTTTGTCATTGTCATTATCTTCTAATAATCAAGCGTATAATGATGAGATTTTTTTTCTCTCTGCAATTCCCGTAACTATAATCTAATATGACTACTAGGCCACATCACTGTAAATGTAAAATTCTCTTAGGTCTTCCGTGATTGAAATGTATTAGGATACTACGCTAAAATCACTAGCTTAATAAGCATAAGTGAACCAGTGTGAATGCAGCTGACACCATTATGTACTAATAGGATTGCATGGATTAGACAGGTGGTGTCTGGACTAATTAATTAATTGCATTGCAGTAGACAAGAGTAAGCCCATAGTGATGCTTATACGGCCGTCATCCTCAGATCAAATGCACTGTGTGCTTTGTGGCTTGTATAATGAATGGAAAGTGTAGCTGATGGCATTCCGGGCTGGGAAATGATACAGTAATCTTGCACAATTTAATATTGGTGTGACCTCAATAGTGCTGCCTGATGAGAAAAATGGATTTTCAATCCTGATTTCATTAAGATGATCAGTCATGTATTTTTGCAGAATGTGAACAATTGACTGTTTAATATCTATCCAACTCAGAGTTGAAGCCCATGAACGCTGGGTAACATGATATCGCCCAGGTAATTAGATTTACTTACTTGGTTAGCTTCAGTTTTGACCAAATATTTGAAAAGATTTTGTGATTAAATTATGTTTGGAAAGAAATACGTTGTCTCGACAACACAGCAGATACCGTGGTTTCTAAAAGATAGCTGCCCTAAGCCACTCCTATCAGCCAGGTGCTTCGTTTATAAGTACAGGGACCATTTATTTTGTTTTAGAAGTAACGAGCATATTCTGATTATTAGTGTAAGGTAATATGTTGGGATTCTTTCTTCTTTTTATATGTGTGGGATTCGGTCACTGAACTCCTGTCACTGTGGTTTTTGGAAGAAAATATAAAATACTGGGTTAGGGTGGGTCATTGAAAAGTTTTTGTTCTGCCCAAATAAATGAGATCTGATTAGTTGGAATTAGCTATAATCATGTTCTTACCCATTAAATTCAGTGGTGACTGACTGAAAAAATCAATGTGAATTCATCTAATTTTGTACTTGAACTCAACGCATGATAGATCATGGCTTTTTGGCGCCCTGAGACATTCAGGTTTTCATTTCAGATGCAGTTTTAAAGCCTAAATCCAGAAAAATCTACCATTTATACAAGTGCTGGCCAAAAGTATTGCACCGCCTGCAATTCTGTCAGATAATACTCAATTTTTTTCCCAGAAAATTATTGCAATCACAAATGCTTTGGTAATAATATCTTCATTTAATTTGTCTTCAATGGAAAACAACAAAAAGAATTGTCAAAAAGCCAAATTGGATATAATTCCACACCAAACATAAAAAAAGGGGGTGGACAAAAGTATTGGCACCCTTTGAAAAATCATGTGATGCTTCTCTAATTTGTGTAATTAACAGCACCTGTTACTTACCTGTGGCACATAACAGGTGGTGGCAATAACTAAATCACACTTGCAGCCAGTTGAAATGGATTAAAGTTGACTCAACCTCTGTCCTGTGTCCTTGTGTGTACCACATTGAGCATGGAGAAAAGAAAGAAGACCAAAGAACTGTCTGAGGACTTGAGAAGCAAAATTGTGAGGAAGCATGAGCAATCTCAAGGCTACAAGTCCATCTCCAAAGACCTGAATGTTCCTGTGTCTACCGTGCGCAGTGTCATCAAGAAGTTTAAAGCCTGTGGCTAACCTCCCTAGATGTGGACGGAAAAGAAAAATTGATGAGAGATTTCAACGAAAGATTGTGTGGATGGTGGCTAAAGAACCTCGACTAACATCCAAACAAGTTCTAGCAGCGCTGCAGTCCGAGGGTACAACAGTGTCAACCCGTACTATCCGTCGGCGTCTGAATGAAAAGGGACTCTATGGTAGGATACCCAGGAAGACCCCACTTCTGACCCAGAGACATAAAAAAGCCAGGCTGGAGTTTGCCAAAACTTACCTGAGAAAGCCAAAAACTTTTTGGAAGAATGTTCTCTGGTCAGATGAGACAAAAGTAGAGCTTTTTGGGAAAAGGCATCAACATAGAGTTTACAGGAAAAAAAAGAGGCCTTCAAAGTAGAGCTGGGCGATATGGCCAAAAAAAAAAATCTCGATATTTTAAAAATTTTGGACGATTCACGATTTAAATCTCGATTTTCTTATGTTAGTAAAAATATAAAAAAATAAAAAAAGCCTACTGTGGCCCCATCAGACCTCAGATCAGCCCACTGTGGCCCCATCAGAACCTCAGATCAGCCCACTGTGCCCTCATCAGACCTCAGATCAGCCCACTGTGCCCATCAGACCTCAGATCAGCCCACTGTGCCGCCATCAGACCTCAGATCAGCCCACTGTGCCCCCATCAGACCTCAGATCAGCCCACCTGTGCCCCCATCAGACCTCAGATCAGCCCACTGTGCCCCCATCAGACCTCAGATCAGCCCACTGTGCCCCCATCAGACCTCAGATCAGCCCACTGTGCCCTCATCAGACCTCAGATCAGCCCACTGTGCCCTCATCAGACCCTAGATCAGCCCACTGTGCCCTTATCAGACCTCAGATTAGCCCACTGTGGCCCCATCCAGACCTCAGATTAGCCCACTGTGCCCATCAGACCTCAGATTAGGCCCACCTGTGCCCCATCAGACCTCAGATTAGCCCACTGTGCCCCATCAGACCTCAGATCAGCCCAAAGTGCCCCCATCAGACCTCAGATCAGCCAAAGTGCCCCTTCAGACCTCAGATCATCCAAAGTGCCCCCTTCAGACCTCAGAGCAGCCCAAAGTGCCCCCTTCAGACTTCAGAGCAGCCCAAAGTGCCCCCTTCAGACCTCAGAGCAGCCCAAAGTACCCCCTCCAGACCTCAGAGCAGCCCAAAGTGCCCCTCCAGGCCTCAGAGCAGCCCAAAGTGCCCCCTCAGACCTCAGAGCAGCCCAAAGTGCCCCCTCCAGGCCTCAGAGCAGCCAAAGTGCCCCCTCCAGGCCTCAGAGCAGCCCAAAGTGCCCCCTCCAGACCTCAGAGCAGCCCAAAAGTGCCCCCCTCCAGGCCTCAGAGCAGCCCAAAGTGCCCCCTCCAGACCTCCGATCAGCCACCATCATAATAATAAATAAAAAATCTCTCACCTGTCCTCCGCTGCGGCTCCGCTCCACGTCCGGCGCCCCTCTTCTTCTCCCGGGCGCTGCACTGTCACCTGACTGCGTGCAGCGTCAGGTCAGAGTGCGCGCACTACACCCTGACGTGTATGCGGTCAGGACAGTGCAGCGCAGACCCGGAAAAGAAGAGGAGCGCCGGACACCGGAGCGGAGCCGCATTGCAGGACAGGTGAGATATTTTTTTAATTTTGTATGTCGGGCGCCATTTTTAGGAAAATCGAATTCACGATTTTCCTAAAAAATAAAATCGTGAGGCTTGCAATGGGCGAATTAATCGAATTAATTTGATTAATTGCCCAGCCCTACTTCAAAGAAAAGAACACGGTCCCTACAGTCAAACATGGCGGAGGTTCCCTGATGTTTTGGGGTTGCTTTGCTGCCTCTGGCACTGGACTGCTTGACCGTGTGCATGGCATTATGAAGTCTGAAGACTACCAACAAATTTTGCAGCATAATGTAGGGCCCAGTGTGAGAAAGCTGGGTCTCCCTCAAAGGTCATGGGGTCTTCCAGCAGGACAATGACCCAAAACCACACTTCAAAAAAGCACTAGAAAATGGTTTGAGAGAAAGCACTGGAGACTTCTAAAGTGGCCAGCAATGAGTCCCCAGACCTGAATCCCATAGAACACCTGTGGAGAGATCTCAAATGGCAGTTTGGAGAAGGCACCCTTCAAATCTCAGGGACCTGGAGCAATTTGCCAAAGAAGAATGGTCTAAAATTCCAGCAGAGCATTGTAAGAAACTCATTGATGGTTACCGGAGCGGTTGTTCGCAGTTATTTTGTCTAGAGGTTGTGCTACCAAGTATTAGGCTGAGGGTGCCAATACTTTTGTCCGGCCCATTTTTGGAGTTTTGTGTAAAATGATCAATGATTTGACTTTTTTTCATTCTCTTTTGTGTTTTTCATTGCAAGCAAAATAAATGAAGATATTATTACCAAAGCATTTGTGATTGCAATCATTTCTGGAAGAAATTGAGTATTATCTGACAGAATTGCAGGGGTGCCAATACTTTTGGCCAGCACTGTACTATCTTTCCCTTTATGCTTCACACCTGATTTAAACCTTAAAACTTCATCTGAAAACCTGATGGTGTACAGGTGGCCTTATAGGGGTTTTCCAGATAAACATTGCCCCTGAAACAGAAGATTCATACTTACCTGCTGCACCCTGTTACAGTTTTCTGCGCTGCCTTCTTTCTTCCATCTTCCGGTCCTGACACTGGGCATGGTGACATGCACCACTCCAGCCAATGACAACCCTCACCTTTAAGGCTGTATTACACAGCCCAATATTCAGCAGTGCGCGCGCCAGTCATAGGTAATGCATTCATCCTCATTTGAAACATATCCTAATTTCGGCTGCAACATGGCATCCTCTAGTGGCCATTGTTTCGGCCATAGATGTATGCCTCAATGTGTCTCCCTACCTGTGAAGCAGGAAGCTACAGTTTGTTGATTCTGTAAATGAACAGATTCCTTTTAGTATAAATTTGGTCCAATAGAAGTGAATAGGATCTGATTCATCATGATTTGAGTGAACCTTGTTCAAAAAAGACTTCATCCCATGGAACCCCACAGTGATAAAACAAGGGAAAAGTTGAATTAACTGGGTATTATGGATTGCATGTTTATGGGGGTTGTCCAGCTGTTAATATTGATGATAATATGATAATATTCCATGCGAGCGCCGCTTCCTCGTCATTACACTGCACATCGTCTGAGAAGTGCAGTGCAATACAAGTACTTGCTCCATTCAAGTGAATGGAGCGAGTGCTTGTAATTACCCTACGCCACCGATCCATAGGAGACGACACATAGTGTAATGAAGAGGAAGTAGACCTTGCATGGAGTGCTGCCTCCAGTTCAAACAGCTAATTGCCGGGGGTGCACCCTGCCGATCAGATATTGGTGACCTATGATAATAGCCCATCAATATTAATCACTGGACAACCCTTTTAACTCTTAATTTTCTATATGGGCTTTCATTACACTTTTTGTAAACGTCCCTCAAGGTCTTCAAGATCTCTGCCTGCAGCCATTCAATAAGAACCTTCATAGTTTGCTTCAAGTGTATACAAATCTGTCAGAGTCATGTTGTAGATACAAGTGAAGGGCCGATTACAGTAAAGATGGGTGTACACTCAGGGGTGGGATTCAAATTTTTAACAACGGTTCCCTACTCAACGGCAGACATGCGGCGTCATGAGACATGTTTACATATACATCACATATATGCAACACACACACATAAATACATCATATCCATGGTACACATACATAAATACACTATATATACACTACACACACACACCACTCAACTTTTAAAAAGCCTAAGGAGCTAAACTATGGAATGGAAGGGCTCTTCATCAGCTGCCAGCCGGATCTGTAATTTTAACAACCGGATCTGTAGAACCTGAGGGAACTGGCTGAATCCCATGCCTGTGTACACTAACCTATAATAAACAATAAGAGTAGAAATAAATTTAAATATATGTGGCGCTATGCCGACTAAAGATAAAAAAGGAAGTCCTTAGTTACACAGATTTGCAAATGCGTGATCATGCCCACTCACCATACGTCACGGTAACTTCCTGTGGAGTGGGTCCCTACACTCGTCTATGCCTCTGTTCAGACTACATCCAAGTCTCCATTGTTCAGGGCGTGTGAAACCAGCTAAATAGGTATCCTACCAGGAAGTCATAGGTGAATGGGCGTCGTCAGGTCCAAAAGGAGTATGCGAGGCTCAGTATATAACAATAAAAATTATAATAAAAAGTTTGGACCAACGATATATATATATACACTCACCGGCCACTTTATTAGGTACACCTGTCCAACTGCTCGTTAACACTTAATTTCTAATCAGCCAATCACATGGCGGCAACTCAGTGCATTTAGGCATGTAGACATGGTCAAGACAATCTCCTGCAGTTCAAACCGAGCATCAGTATGGGGAAGAAAGGTGATTTGAGTGCCTTTGAACGTGGCATGGTTGTTGGTGCCAGAAGGGCTGGTCTGAGTATTTCAGAAACTGCTGATCTACTGGGATTTCACGCACAACCATCTCTAGGGTTTACAGAGAATGGTCCGAAAAAGAAAAAACATCCAGTGAGCGGCAGTTCTGTGGGCGGAAATGCCTTGTTGATGCCAGAGGTCATAGGAGAATGGGCAGACTGGCTCGAGCTGATAGAAAGGCAACAGTGACTCAAATTGCCACCCGTTACAACCAAGGTAGGCAGAAGAGCATCTCTGAACGCACAGTACGTCGAACTTTGAGGCAGATGGGCTACAGCAGCAGAAGACCACACCGGGTGCCACTCCTTTCAGCTAAGAACAGGAAACTGAGGCTACAATTTGCACAAGCTCATCGAAATTGGACAGTAGAAGATTGGAAAAAACGTTGCCTGGTCTGATGAGTCTCGATTTCTGCTGCGACATTTGGATGGTAGGGTCAGAATTTGGCGTCAACAACATGAAAGCATGGATCCATCCTGCCTTGTATCAACGGTTCAAGCTGGTGGTGGTGGTGTCATGGTGTGGGGAATATTTTCTTGGCACTCTTTGGGCCCCTTGGTACCAATTGAGCATCGTTGCAACGCCACAGCCTACCTGAGTATTGTTGCTGACCATGTCCATCCCTTTATGACCACAATGTACCCAACATCTGATGGCTACTTTCAGCAGGATAATGCGCCATGTCATAAAGCTGGAATCATCTCAGACTGGTTTCTTGAACATGACAATGAGTTCACTGTACTCAAATGGCCTCCACAGTCACCAGATCTCAATCCAATAGAGCATCTTTGGGATGTGGTGGAACGGGAGATTCGCATCATGGATGTGCAGCCGAAAAAATCTGCGGCAACTGTGTGATGCCATCATGTCAATATGGACCAAAATCTCTGAGGAATGCTTCCAGCACCTTGTTGAATCTATGCCACGAAGAATTGAGGCAGTTCTGAAGGCAAAAGGGGGTCCAACCCGTTACTAGCATGGTGTACCTAATAAAGTGGCCGGTGAGTGTATATATATATATTTTTTCATAAGTGCATATCCATAAAGCAAAACTATGGGTACTACCCATAGTTTTGCTTTATGGATATGCACTTATGAAAAAATATATATATATATATATCGTTGGTCCAAACTTTTTATTATAATTTTTATTGTGTACACTAACCGGCAGAGCAGGGAAATTATCAGGAAGGGACCATTCCTTCTGGACAACTATATGCTCGTTCGTGAAGGAAAGAATTGTACTTACATGCAGCAATTACCTCCACTGTACGAGGACGAGTGATGGCCACTGCTATCACTTGTCTTCATCCAGACTTATTGTTCCTGAGTTTACACAGCACAGTCTTCTCCCAGAACGATGATTTAATGTGCTGCACGAAAGATCATTTCAACAGATGAGCGAGTGTTTTTTTCTTTCATCTAGCGATCAGCAGCACATTTACAGGGGCCTATTATTGCGAATGAGTGGTTGTAATAAGGTTCGTTCCTGATGATCACCCGGAGAATTGTGTGGTATGACAACACAGTTATTACAGCTGTGCCTTATGATCTACTGAGCGTCCATGTGGTGATCGCATGACCAGTTATAGCCAAAAATATACGGTGCACCATGAAGTAGTATAGTCTGCACAGGAGTGAAGTTTGCCAAAGTTGACCAAATGTGGGCAAGTTTAACACTTGCTGCAGAGATCTCTGGTAAGCCGTTCCTGTAGAGAACAACCTGTCAGAGCTCTCCGGATACGGCATTGCTGTATACTGCCGCCTTCCTGCCAGCCCCCATTGACTATAGTGGTGTCAGGCAGAGATCTAGCCGCTACCCGGCAAATATGTCACAAATCAGCTGGACAAAAACTGCTGCATGCACAGTTTTTTTGTCCAGCTGATATCCAGCATTGTCTGCCCGGACAACCCGGATGCAGATGTGGATGTAGCCTACTTTAAAGCATTGCCAAATTTAGCATTTTATCCAAATTAGCTGCTGCGTTCCTCAAAGGCACCAGTACTCAAGGTACTTTAGAGCAAGCCTGAATGAAGATGAGGTTGGTAAAGATAGGTTTATATTGCGCATCCATATATGTAGTGCAGTGTAACCACCTTTACCAATTGTATCTTCATCCATCACATGACCGGGACAGATTTTTATCCACTGGGAGTAAGCGATGAAAGTTCCTATTGAATGGCAGCAAGCAGAGATCCTAAAAACAAAATACTGTAGGTGTTCCAGGGTCTGATAGGGCTCAGTTTATTAGTTGCAGTGAGAGAAGTATATTTATCAACATCTGAGGCCAGTTTTACACACATCACTGTCACACTTTTTTCGGCAGTGTATTTTTTTGCCCACCTGTTACTTTAAAGTTATTGTCCACCCTTTAACGGCCTGTCACTGATCACTAGCTGATTGGCAGAGGTGTGATACTTCCCTCTACGATCAGCTGTTCGGCGGTAGCTCTGGTGCTGGAAGCAGACAGCTCTATCTACATGGTAGTGGACTGAGATTGTCACTGCAGCGCTGCTCTCACTGTCTTCAATAGGAGCAGCATTGCAGTGACGAGCTACAAAGTCCGCTGCAAAGTAAACAGAGCTGTCTGCTTCCAGCACCAGAGCTATTGCCTGACAGCTGATCGGTGGGAGTTGTGGGTTAACGGACCCCTGCCGACCAGTTAGTGATGGCCTATTCTAAGGATAGGCCATACTTAATTAAGGGTGGACAACCCCTTTAAAGTCTATAGTGAAACACTTGAATGTCTAAACAGCACTCTGCAGCCGGCAAACAATGACTCTCTATGGGGACAAGTGATGGCATTAGCGATTGCTCCTTCCCATACTGTAGAGAAGATCGTCGCATGTTAATGTGGTCTGCTCCACTCACGAGCAAGAGATGGTTAGGAAGGAATGCTTTCTTCCCAACAATCGATTGCAACATTGAACCATGTAAAGCCCGGATGCCCAAGCTGCGTCCATGGTTTCGACGTACAATGGTCATCTCAAAACCAATTAATGTTGTCATTTGAGGGACCACTGTATGTTGTAGACATCACAGAAATGAATATTTACACCAAATCTGTGAACCTTTTGATAACTCTGCCACATTGAGTTGTGCCAAATGGCAATCTCAGCCCAGCTCCATAGCTTGAAGTAATCCATTAATTAGCATCGAGTAATCTCTTAAGTAATTGTACTGTAGCTACTAAGGCGGCACGCACAGCCAGTACAGATGGAGAACTCTGATTACCGGGATCGCTGAGATATTTGTCTACACAGTAAACATTTCATTGAAACTCTGCTTGGCATTTGCTTAAGGACATTCTCAGAGACGGTAATGATGGTTATGAAAAGGGGAATAACGCGTGCTTTCCATGTAATAGCTGTAAGCATGAATCAGCATCCAGACTACATGACAGCCTGTAAGGTCTGCTGAAGGGGACATTTTAATTGGTCACTATCACTAATGTAATTTAGAATATGTAATTAATAAATCAGGCTAACCATCTGCCTTAGAGTATTAATAGGCTAGTTTGGATTTCGAGGAAATGAAATTGCTATCTACTCATTAATTTCCAGTGAAGAGGACACAAGCAGATAAAATAATGGACTTATATCTGGTGATGTCAGAATTTGAGATCATTAATATCCCTTTCATTCCATGGCTACTCAAATATAGAAGTCGCCTCATCAACCTTAACAACTTTACAACCCTGTGACCCTCGTAAAACCACCCTGTCTAAATGGTGATATTTTTTTCCAATGTAGCATGGAATATTGGAATCTTCTAGGTATATATATGATTCATAGAATATACATTATACTGTACTTCTTCCCATATATTATTATTATCATTATTATTATAATGTTATATGTGGTTTAAAACTGAGAATTGGCTTATTTCCATTACCATAACCCAATTCTAATAACACATCATACATAGAACCACTGTGTTTTGAAATCCAGTATTTGAAAAATTGTCACTGAAAATGAAATGAGAAACTGAAAATGCATAGCATTGTAAATCATTTTTTCTCATGGTTGAAAATAATTGGTCTGCCTGGTTCCTTTAAGCAAATCAAATCTTTTTTTTCTTAGACTTAATGTACCAAAGATGGAAAAGTAGACTACTTGCTACTTTTTAAAGAGTAACTAAACTTTTGAACAAAATTTTAATAAAATGTTCCTCATGCCCTAATAATAGTTTTTCTAATATACTTTATTAATTAATTTTGTATTTTTATTACACTTTTACCCTCCTAAAGCACACCATTCCCTGTGCACTTAAAACTGACACTTCTGTACACTGGTGTACTGAGTACGGACATGACATTTTATGAATGGGGCCTCAGATGTGCAGGGAGTACTGGGGGGCACAGGCAGCAATGTTCGCTCCTGCCCCCCGGAGGTTTACTAACTCCTGGCATAGCACATGGGTACCCTGTAGCCATGTGCTATGCCAAGATTAGCTGAGCGGCTCCTGCATCTGCCTGCTCAGCTAAGTGCTGACATGCAGGACTCTTAGCTTAGCGGAGCAGGAAGAAGCAGGAGCCGCTCCACTCAGCTAATCCTGGCATAGCTCTCTACCCATGTACTATGCCAGGAGTTAGTAAATCTCCAGAGGGCACGGCCAGTAGCAGCAATATGCACTCCTGCCTGTACCCACAGCGCTGGTGCAGCCCCATTCATAAAATATCATGTCCATACTCCGTACTCAGAAATGTCACTTTTAAGCACACAGTGAATGGTGTGTTTTGGGTTTTTTTGTTTTGTTTTTGGGGGGTAAAGTATATTAAAAATACAAAAAGCCTTAATAAAGTATATTAGAAAAACTATTATTAGGGCATTAGGAACATGTTGTTAAAATTTTGGTCAAAAGTTTAGTTACTCTTTAAAGGCATCTGCCAGCAGATCTGTACCTATAAAACTGGCTGACCTGTTCCATGTGCACTTGGCAGCTGAAGACATCTGTGTTGGTCCCATGTTCATATTTGCCTACATTGCTGACGTTTTAGTATGTGCACATTGCCCTCTGCACTTTCACAGGTCCAGGCAGTGGAAATGTAATCACATGGAGCCCTGACATCTTCCAGAGTCTTGCACTGCAGAGGGCTCAGCAGTTGCGTAGAGAGCTGAGTCTCTGTTTTACACTATGTTACCAATTGTACACTATTTTGAGCATTTTCTAAACAAAATTAGCTGGTCAACCCTTTAAGATGGCGGAGTAAAGGAACTGTACTGTATAGAAAATATATTGTTATGTTTTATAACTTTATATATAAAAAAAATTCTTATAATCTGAATAGTTTGGTAAACGGAAAATGTCGGAACCCAGTTTGAAGAATAATTTCTTAAAAAATACCAAGCTCAGTCTAATACATCTTTTCTGGTACTATAGCTGCCCTTGTCAAGAGAATTGAGGTTGTTTTTCTGTACGTCTCGTTTGGAATAACTGACACCATTCTGTCAGAGTTATTAATGAAATCCAAAAGGCAGAAAACCTAAAATCAGTTCTGTATGTACATTAGAAAAAAATGCAAAAGACTATTTCAAGATTTAAAAAACAGTAAAAAATAGTTATATGTATATATTCCACCCTTTAAGGCTTCTCATACCAAGTTATTTATTCAGTCCCCTTCCATTTAGCATAGGTTCACAAAAGATGGTACTAACCTTTAAGCATGAAATAACACATGCATGTTTTGTTGCAAATTTTGTGCAGCTTTTTTAAAGGTGATTTCCATATCACTGTCTATATTTAAAAAATCATAAAATCAATCAGTTTTCACACTGGCCACTAAGCCTAACAATAGAAACCACTTCTTGATCTGTACAGATCACTTTTCAGCAGTCACCTCATTATCATCACAGGCAAGATTACAAAGACAGGTATCACCTATCTATAGATAACAAAGAATCCACCCATTCACAGTAGGTAATATCACAGTTTATCTACTCCTTCCTGACCTCTGCACGGGTCACGGATCATGCCCAGAAGACTCTCCCATAGTCAATAAGGCCAGCTCCAAACTATTGTATGTAAGGCTAATGGTGGCTGCTGTAAGGCATTTCCAAGTGCTGTTAACACCAGTCCCAGGCAATATGGCTGCCCCCATAATAATGTTTATCAAATAGAATAAAAAATAATTTATAAACAGAAAGTGATGCATTCCGTATAAGCCAAAACCAAAAATTAATACAAAATTGATTAGATTTCTTCCCTCTTTACTTTCTCTTCCATTTGTATCACCCCTGACTTTGGCTAAAAAAAAACTGCATAAACATCTTTGGGCAACATTTTCTAAAAGTTACACATAAAGAAATACTGCAGAACTCTGAATTTGCACTGAACAGTATTGACATGGAATAAATACCTGACCTGGTTCCACCCATGTAATCCCCAAATGGGGAAAGTGGCCAGTATAAATCTGTTAACAGGGTCACAGGTCATACTTCAAGACCCACTATATCAAACACTACCAGTATCGCCATGGAAGAGTAATATTTAACACCACATTCACTTTGAATTAACAAAGCAAGTTTTTACCCATCATATGGGCTTATGTATTTATCTCCAATGCTGAACTGTACATCACCATGGTTACAGACTACAAATAAAGCTTTTGTAGTCTGATCCTTGAGTTACTATACTTCACTCCCTCTGCCCCCTATTCTTGCTAACATGCAGACGGCAGATAAGAAGGAAGATATAAATAATATATATATTTGCAGGATCAGACTACCCAGAATTTGTAGTCGATAACCATGGAGACACGTAAGTCTATTTAGGGCTTGTCTATACAAACAAGGAGGATATTGTATGAAAGAGAGTTTGTCAGAAGTTTAATACAGAAGTATACCACTAACACTGCTAGGTGACCTAAAGGGATTTTCTGAGATTTTTGAACTGATTGGTGAGGGGTTTGATACCTGAGACCCTGCTGATCGGATGTTTGAAAAGGCATCAGGGGTCTCTGGTGTATATGTCATTGGTTCAAAAATCCTGGAAAACCATTTTAAAGCACAATCTTCAAATGAGAAAACTCCTGAATCCACCTCATACATGCATGTACCAGGGAGACGCATAGTTATGAGCCTGTCTACAGCTGAAGCTACGTCATAGGGTACACGGCAGTACCAATACACCTTGCAATAAATGAAAGAACCAATTGGTCCTGCCTCATCCAGGGTTTCATTGGCGTGTCGACGTGATGTCTGCTGGAATGGGAACAAGGCCCTGTGGTGATATAGCAAAAAGAATAATGACATAAGGAAGGGATGGTAACTGCCCCTGTGAAATCCCCAGCAGGGGGCACCATGTTGGCCCTTTAAGACCAAGCCATCCCAGTGTATAACAGGGTAATCTAGGTCATTTCCCCTTAGTGTTACTACACAGTACTAATACCTGCATGATGCCTCCTTTGCAGCAGAAATGTCCACATTGTTTTGCCCACACAGTAGTTATGTCCTCCTTGTATCTTCTTCACAGTAGTTATGTCCTCCTTGTAGCCCCTTGACAGTAGTTATGTGCTCCTTGTGGCCTCTTCACAGTAGTTCTGCCGACCTTTGTGCCCCTTCACAGTAGTTATGCCCACCTTTGTGCCTCTTCACAGTAGTTCTTCTGACCTTTGTGCTCCTTCACAGTAGTTATACCCACCTTTGTGCCCCTTCACAGTAGTTATGCCCACCTTTGTGCCCCTTCACAGTAGTTATTCCCACCTTTGTGCCCCTTCAAAGTGGTTATACCCACCATGTGGCCCCTTCATTTTAGTTATGTCCCTTTTGTTGCCCCTTCACAGTAGCTATGTCCTCCTTGTGCTCCTCTTTGGCCCCTAGTGCCCTCTCTAGCTAAAAAAAAAGTCTTGTGAACACATCCGGTGTTCCTCACCAGCAGCATAACGCGCTCACACATGCACATCGCGCTGCTGGCTGTGCAGGAGGCTGATTCCCATGCTTTCATCGCTCCTCCCATACACCCAGCAGTGCAATGTGTGGCCTGCTGGGGAGTACCGGACCTCAGCAGAACGGTGAAGCAGGGAGCAGACTGCTCACTGCTTTACCATGTAAACAAACCACCTGGCAGGTTCGCGCTACACCCCTCCCCACCTGCGCCTCTGCGCCCAGTGCATTTGCCCTGGTTGCCAACGGTCACTATGCCCCTGATGAAGGTGGGTTTGTGTGACCGATTTGATCCTGAAAACTGCTGTAAGTGACCTACACAGCAATGTTACTGCTTAGTAGGCCATTCTCTTCTGACTCCATTTAAGACTATTTGCATAGTTGCTCCATTTTCTGCTTTTGCAATGGAGCAATAGAAAAAATAGTTGCTTTATTGTATGGCAGGTGCTTCACCTTTAGCAATAAAATTGGGGGGAAAAATTTAAGAAAATAAAATTGGAAATAAAATCCTGTAACTGCCATTTAGATAAAACATAGTATATAAATCACTCAAAAAAGAAATCAAAATTTCAGATTTTTCATACTAGCATTGAATTAATTTGTTATTTATAGACAGATAATTCCTAACATACTTAAACGGCAGATGACACATGTAAATCTGATCTCAAGTACAAGGGCATAAAAGAGAGCGTATATCGAGGCTGGAGCTTAAAACAATACTGCAATTATACACAATTGACTTAACAATGAGTAATAGGTGGTATTTACAGATATCTTGCTGTGAGTTCAGTACTGTGCCCTATACTGTATCAACTTATCACTGCAGAATCAGGTCCCTTAAGGGCAGGGAAGCTCTGGATACAAAAACTGCACTTTCTTCTCTTTAATGAGAACATTTCATAAATGCAATGTAGCCAGCAAATTCAGTCCGCTTTGTGCTGAGAGTGGTGATATGTAGACAGTGCTGCTCTATCTTTCTGAGCACAGTCCATTGGATGTTATATAGGACTATTACAGCATTCTAGAAGGTGAATGCCAATGCTGATTTGTGGCCAAAACTGGCCATACACGTTAGTCTTTCGTCAGCCAAACCGGCTGTAATGTGTGTGAGAACCTCCCGACATCATCTGTCGTGGAAACAAAGATCAGGCAAAATTAATATTTTCACCCGATACTTTTGTTTTCCCGGGAGATAAGCCTCCTCCTGAAGTGTCTGGAAGCAGCTTTTTCTGCTCTTCCCATCAAATACACATATACATTCAGCCGAACCGAACGTGTAAGTGTATGGGGAAACCAGGAGGGAGTCGGGAACAGCTATGGAATATGTACGGGCGCAGGGGCGTATCTGGTGCAAGAGTTCAGCTTGTGTCCCCTTCCCTTAGTGCTTTGTGGCTATGGGCCAGGAAGCATATAGCCTTCGTAGCCTGAGGCAAAAATTGGAACGCCAACCTTCACCCCCATGCCAAATTTTTTACCTAACCCCTTCCCTCCAGCCAGAGGTGTAACTTGACCAGCTTGCACTTTCTAAAATACTTTTGTTTTTGGGCCCCCTCAGGCTCCTGGGCCCGGTAGCAACTGCTACTTCTGCACCCCCTATAGCTATGCCCCTGAATGCGTGTCTTTATATACATCTGTCTCCTAACAACATCAACTCATTTTTGTAACGTTTTAGATAATTTTTGGTTATTATGAGAATTGATCTGATTCTGTTAGCAGGGCAATAATAATAATCAAGACAAAAGCCCTGTACCCAGTATGCCCGGCTAATGGGCTGGCAGGAATGCTTTTAACCTTAGGAAATTTCCCATAGCCCTGTTATTATCAGAACACCACTAACTAAATGGAGCAAGATTGAACAGTATATTATTATATATCAGAATAATATTGCTACTGCTGAGGTATCAAGAGTACTTTTGTATATTTTATAATGCAGCAATATTTCTTTATATTAGCATTTGATAATCCAGAAAATCTAAAAAAAAAAAAAACAGGACTTGGTTTTAGCTTAGATCTACAATATAAGGCACACGTCTGTGTCTGTGTTTCTGTCCTCAAACCATGGATCTGCAAAATACGGACACCTTCCATGTGCATTCAATGTTTTTCTCTCTTTCCTCAATAGAAATGACTATTCTGATCCGCAATAAGTTCTCTAATTTGCTAAATGGCCACTTGGATATGACAAAAATATGTACGTGTCCCATAGAAATGAATCATTCAATGTGCTATCCTTAAAACATGCGGATAGCAAATGCGTGAAAACATTTGGTCATGTGCATGAGGCCTAATATGCAGTTTCATAGAAGCAGAAGACTTGTACTCTCATTAAATAATAAAAGTTCTAAACACAAATTTTGTTTTACATTTGAACTGTGCTTTTTGCTCTTACAAATCAGTTTTATATACTTTTCTATGATTGCCCAATAATCCAGTATATATGATAAACCAACACAATCAAGTCCTGTTGAGGGGAATTTTACTGTGGTACTTTCACATACTGGCCTGGTTTCCACTTTTAGGTCTTTTTTATTGATGAGAATGGATTCACAATAAGAGAAGTCTCTTTTTTCTACTTTATGTTTCTCGCCCATTAATGATCCATTTTGGGCTTTGGCATCAAAAACTGCATTAAACAACCTGACAATGGAAACCCAGTTTTATTCCATCTAGAGTACCCCGAGCCTCTGCATGTTGTCCTCTCGGACAAGTTGGCCTGCATATACAGTATATGTTGAATGCCAACATGTCGATCTCTTTGTCCACACTAGAGATAAGCAACCATGATCATTCAAGAATTTCCTCAAAATGACTGATGATCAGGCGTGGTCCTTGCCCTCAGTCAACAAATGTCTTTAATCCTTTTTTTTTTTTTAGGAACATTTTGTCTCTTGTCAGTAGATGAATGTATCTTCGTCCCTGTTTCCTTCTCAAGTGGGTGTTTTTTTCTCCGATAACAACCTCTTTTCGTGTCCTGTTGTAGCCTGTTAATTATATACATAGATTTTCATTTTAATTCCGGCAATTTTTTTAGCACATTGAAGTTTAACAGAGTCCAGTGGAGGATTATGTGGTTAACACACCGATTCAACTAAGAGCATCTTAATTTTAAGGTGATAATGAAAATGAAATTACATTTCAGGTAAAAGAGTCCATATGAGAAGTGTGAAGAGTATGGCAAAGTTATATCAGGGTAGCTACAGACAGAAGTAGAACATGGTAGAAAAAAGTAATAGCGTACGGACTATGAGAGGTTTTATATTTTGCTCTGGAGGGCTAGCAGTGTATTCAGTTAGCTAATTCTAGTCATTAGCTAATCAGGGCTTCAGCCTAAAACTTTTGCTCCTAAACAGAAAAATAGAGGCGCCAAGTAAAGTAATTAAATGTAAAAATCTATGTAATTAATGTCAAAATGAAACAGGCTTAGGGGGTCATTTACTATACTGAAATATTCCTAAATTAGGCATATTTCAGGCAGAGAAGGTGGTGCAACGGTTAGCCACACCACTATCTGCAACTTCGCCCTGCTCACGCCAGGTCTAAAATTGTGGGCAGGGAAGGGGATAGACCAGCATTCCTGTCTTATTTACCATTTTCTATGCCTGCGCCTCTTCATAACTTCGGCGGATCCACAGCCAGCACAGGGCCTTTATCAAGGCCAGAGACTAGGGCCATGTCTGTATTTTAGTCCGCGAACAATGGATCCTTAAAATACAGATTCTTCCATGTGCACTACCTATTTTTCTCACTTACATCAATATAAAGGACTAGTCTTGTCTGCAATATGGACCTTCTCGTTCCATTATCTCCAGAGAAGGGCATGTACATAGTTCACCCTTCTTATTACAAGTTCCTATTGTGACTCCAATGCTGAATCCAATTAACAGTGGACCCTCTGAGCCACAATGTGATTTTACTGACTAAATCGGGGTGTTGTGTTTAAGGGTCTTATTAGACGTTACACAGAGTGATGATCTGGCAGATTATCGGGAATGAGGTGTAGCGTCTAAGGATCCCGTTAGACATTACACAGTTGATCTGAGATTATCGGGAACTAAACAAACATTCCCAATAATTGCCTGATAATCAGTGGAAATGAGGGTAGCATTTACATGCAGCAGTTACTTTCACGGTACGGGGACAAATGATTGATACAGCGATTACTTGTCCCCATAAGAAATCATTGTTCCTGCGCAGTGGATCGTTGTTTAGATAATACAATCTTCTGCGTAGGAACAATGATTTTTGGTGTCGGCAGAATGACACACTTACCCAATGAACGAGTGATCACCAGCAACTTTTACACAGGCAGATTATCAGGAACAAGCGTTCCTCATAAAACGCTCATCCCCGATAATATGCCCATGTTGTCTGTGATAAGACAAGGAGGAGCAATCGACAATTTGGTGAATTTGCATTCGAAAACCGTGGAACTACAATATGTGATTGCAATTGTTGTTCATTCCATCCAAAAACCACACCTCATCTCTGACCTGCTAACGAATGGTAGATTTCTAGTCACACAAGAGAATATGTGACAACTAATTTTTACATCTCCATAAAAGATCCAGTCAACGACAAGCACCCAAATTCTTGCATGTCAATTTATGGTGATACTGGTGATAATTGTTCTAATTTGAATTACCGTATTTTTTGCTTTATAAGACGCACCTGATCATAAGACGCACCCCAGATTTTAGAGTAGGAAAATAAGAAAAAATTATTTTTCATCACACCTCATATCAGACTCCCCATAAATTTCAGGACATCACATCAGACCCCCATATCAGCCCTCCATGTCAGAACCCCATCAGCCCTCCATGTCACACCCCCATCAGACCTCAGATCAGCCCACTGCACCCCCATATCAGCCCACTGTGCCTCCATCAGACCTTAGATCAGCCCCCATATCACACCACTGTGCCCCCATATCAGCCCACTGGGCCCCATGAGACCTCAGATCAGCCCCCATATCATCCCCCTCTACCCCATCAGACCTCAGATCAGCCCATCAGCCCCATATTAGACAAATGTGCCCCCATCAGGCCTCACATCAGCCCCCATATCAGCCCCCTCTATCCCCATCAGACCTCAGATCAGCCCACTGTGCCCCATATCAGCCCACTGTGCCCCCATCAGACCTCAGATCAGCCCCCATATTAGACAAATGTGCCCCCATCAGGCCTCACATCAGCCTCCATATCAGCCCCCTCTATCCCCATCAGACCTCAGATCAGCCCACTGTGCCCCATATCAGCCCACTGTGCCCCCATCAGACCTCAGATCAGCCCCTATATCACCCCACTGTGCTCCCATATCAGCCCACTCTGCCCCATGAGACCTCAGATCAGCCCCCATATCAGCCCCCTCTATCCCCATCAGACCTTAGATCAGCCCCCCCTATCCCCATCAGACCTCAGATCGGCCCATAAGCCCCTATATTAAATGAATATGCCCCCATTAGACCTCAGATCAGCCCACCCAACCCATAAGGATAAAATAAAAACCTCTCTTACCTGTCATGTGCCGCGGCCCCGCTCCGGGTCCGGTGCTCTTCTGTCTTCTAAGGCCGCAGCGTGCAGCGTCAGGTCATAATGCGTGCACTACGTCCTGATGCTGTACGTGGTCAGGACAGTGCAGAGCCGGCCCGGGAAGACAGAGGAGCGCCGGACCCAGAGCGGAGCCGCGGCGCAGGAGAGGTGAGAGAGGTTTTTATTTTATCCTTATGGGCTGGGTGGGCTGATCTGAGGTTTGATGGGGGTCCCGGCACCTTATACATACAAGTGAGCGCTTCCATAATAGAAGCGATCACTTGTATTCGCTTTATAAGACGCACTGCAATTTTCCCCTTACTTTTGGGGGAAAAAAGTGCATCTTATAAAGCGAAAAATACGGTATTATCCACAATTATCAAACTGTACAACATACACTAAAGGGTTTCCCAGGTTATAGCTCTTTAAATCCTGTAGAGGGATCTGGTGTTCACTGCAGGGAATCCCCAGATTTTCACTCCCGGAGTAGTTTTGAATTGGTGGCGTTGGTAGCCTAGCAGTAAAGCTAGAGTAGTCAAGAACCAGGCAGAAGTTGGCATTGGGTAGTGATCAGAGGTAATATGGACAGAAGAGAAAGCAAAGTCAGAGCAGGAGACCAATTCCATGTGGAATGTATGGGGACCGCCATGTCTCGTGACCAAGGTGTGACTGCCAAGGTTTGCTCTATTTCACTTACTCAAACTTGCATGTCTCTACACAGAGGCCACAGATTGAACATAAATCACATTCTGACACAGCTTTTCATGCACTCCAACATGCTGCCACCATCTATGATATTTAAATTAATATACCAATTAATTAGGGGCTCATAGAAAACCCCACAGCACCCCACTCGCAAGCAGACGCACAGCAGCACTACCCACACAAACTCATACACTTAAAATGGAGGCTAATGGGCTTGTTTGGGCCCCAAGGCAAAACCATTAAAGATGTAGATTTAATGTAAAAATAAATGTACAGTACTTAGGTTACAAAAATGAAAAGAAATAAGAGACATACATAGATGTGCAGAAACAGTTATAAGAATAAAAGGATAAAAACAGAAGGTTCTTTATACTAGGCAAATTGCTTGATAAGAGTCCATTCTGGTCCCGGAGATAGGATGTGGAACACAACCCAATGTCTATTGGATCCCTGAATTGTTTTAATGAAGGGTTCCAAATCCCTTATTTTTATTCGTAAAAGGGTGAAGCTGAGAGGAGTCTCCCTCCTATTCTTGGCCAAGGCCTTCTGGGAAGGTCTTCATTACATATGAATGCTCCACCTCTCTTACTCAGCTGGCAAACATATCAATAAAACATGTCTTCCTGTCCACTCTAATGGAAATATGGAGGTCAGCATGTTTTAATAATGCATGTTTCATTATGTTGATCATTTTAATACCAAATATGACCAGAGTAGGGGTCCCAGAATGTGAGATGCACAATATGTGGGAATGCTGCCTGCCCGAGGTGGGATGTTTAGACTCCCTGTTATGCCCACATTATACTGAATACAATTATTACAGTAATGTATATGTGTACCAGGAATGAGTTACAGATTGTGATATATTTTATTTATCCCCTGTTCTTTAAGCTGAAAAGCTCCTGGACACCTGCTGTGGGAGGGTGCCTCCATGTCTAGGATGTATGCATTTCTACTGGGCTTGAGTGTAAAATCCAGGAAACCTCTCATTACCAGTTCCAAAGGGACATTTTATAGCAGTCATATTCTAATTCAAATTCCTCCAAAAGGGGAATTCGTATTTTAAACATAGGTTCAGAGAGTGGCAAAATACAGACAATATTACAGAACCGTGGCATCACAGTATACAGAATCAAATGACATACACAGAAGGTAGGCCTCTATTTATCAGTGGAACAACAAGTACTAGGCAGAGGGCAAAGATGTAACGTAAGTGGGTAGACAGTACGCAGTAATAGACTGAAGAGTGCTATATACACATTGAGAAACTTCTGGGGAATAATCAGGAGAGATTCAGGAGCCAGTTCCTGGTTGAAATAGACCGCCTTGTGATGTCATCTTCAGGCACTGGTTGCCTTGGCAGCCCAATACATCTGAGAAGGAAAGCTAGGACAGATTTTCCAGGTAGGGGAGGCAGATACTGCAGAGCATCTAGCAACCACACTTCCTAGACTAGCAGGAGCATGGTGCTCCATAATACTTATCTTGTTGTGCATTGTCTTGTGTCCATGACTGAAGGCACATTTATCAAAGCAGCGTTTCGCTCATTCATTGGGTGATCTGCAGCACCTTTAGATGACCAGATTATCGGGAACAAGCGTTCAGAGGAACATTTGTTCTTGACAAACGGCCTGAACACCGGGTCATGTAAATCCAGCTTAAGATCCTTTTGCCTTCAGGGTAAAACCTTTAAAATCCTTATGTGTAAATAATCAGTGCTCTATTAATCTGCTTGTTTCATTAACTTTGACAACCTTTAATCAACAATTAGGATTGGTGAGGCAGGTCCGCCGTCACATTGTCCGTGCGTTTTTCCGAATACTAGGATTTTCTGTGATAATTGCCTTTTTGAATTTTGTTAATAACAAGTAACGCTGGTTTCTTTCTTCTCTAAGGTCGAAACACAAGGGTTGTAGTTAATTCCCGTAACTCTTGCAAATTACATTTAAAGTCCCACTATAGTCCCACTATAAACCAGCTTGGTGGGTGTATCAGAGAAGGCATATGGCCATGTATTAGAAACATCTGACATATTTATACAGCTGGCAACCTCTGCTCAGGCTCTAAATTGGTCAGGGATTATATCCTAGGACAGAGGTGTCTTGCTTAAGGTGCATGGAAAATGCAATCTGTGGTTTGGCTGTAGCTTTGGAAGCTGGCAGTGATGGTGCTGGAACTGAAGGCTGTCTGCTGTGAACAGGTTAAACTGCATTACATCTTTATAGACTGTTAGTATGCTGCAGCATGGCCAGATTTATTTCTATGTGCTTTGAAGGATAACTTTCAAAGGACCTTGGCTTATTTATGCCTCAGATCCACCTTTTCAAATCAGTCTTCCATAAAGCGCACGCAAATGCTTGCAGGCAGTCCGGACCCCTCTCCATCTGTCCTGTCCACATCATGGCATTCCTCACACTGGCACATACAGGACTGAACAGATTGCAGAGTGGAATGAGATTAAAGTCAGGAGTGAATGAGTGAATAACAAAATCACTTGGTAAAGAGGCTGTCCGCTCATTTCATCATCAAAACCAGACTTCAATATATTCACTTATCCTCTTTTAAGTACATTATTCTACATTGGCTGTGTGTGTGCATAATATCAATGGGCATGATACGGTAACAAAGTGTATCCCAGTAACTATATGGCAATAGAAAAATGGAAGAATGATGGAGGAAAAGATTACATGGCCCACCTAGTTGGCCCTTATTTTTTTCTTTTTAGGGTATAACCACATGGCATGGTCGTGCTGCGGTTGGGTTGTGGGCGTGCTGCAGTCATGAATTAAGTGGTCAATTAGCCCACGGCTAGCTTTCATTTAACCAATGAAGACCTTTCTGTATAGTTGGGTCTTCATTGTTGATGGCTATGTGGCAACTTCAATACCAGTATAGTCTTCATTACTTAAAGGCTATGTACACCTTTGCATTTTACTCATTTTTGGCTAAAAATCATATTTTCAATTGGTCTTTATAAAAAAACAAATTTTTTGAGCCATTCTGTCACAAAAGGTTAATTGTTTTTCTAGCTGTGTGACTGTTACTTTCACTTTGTGCCAGTCATCTAATACACTTTGGGCACATTTATTAAGATCAGTGTTTTAGACACCTGTCTTAATAAAGCCCCATAGCTGGCAGTGGATCCGCCAAAGTTATGAAGAGGCACAAGCCTCTCCATGACTTCAACGTATCTAGCACAAGTTCTAAATGTAAGACCACTTCCGAGACTATTTTCTACCTTCTCCACCCACGCACACAATTTTTAACCTGGCATGAGCAGGGAAAAGTCGCAGATAGCACCTAAATTAGGTGTATTTCAGATTAGTAAATTACCCTCTTTATCTCTAAAGTACTAAGAGGTCATAAACACTTATTTAACCCACATTCTTATCAGTAAGAAAAGAAATTAACTATAATGAGTGTTTATAATGTCAGAGAGCAGAGATAAGGAGCCTGTCAGCTCCAGAGGCTGCAAATCCAGAGGCTGCTACTAGAGCATCTCAGCTATGTACAGAAAAAAGGATGCAATATTTTTAATAAAGACAAATTGAAAAAAATATTTTAACTGAAAATGAGTAGAATACAAAAATAAAAAATGACCCCAAAGGTGTACAACCTGACCGCAGCACGACTGTACCGCGTGGTTGTACCCTTATTTCTATTTTATCCCAGGCAGGTTTACATTCACTTACTGTCAATTTTCCAGATACATCTGCTGGACGTTTGTTCCAAGTATCTACTATTTTAAATAAAATATTTCTTGACATTGCTTCTGATCTTCCCTCCAACTCTTTTCAGACCTTTGTTCTCATGTTCCAATTGTTATTAGAAAACATTTCTTCTTAACCGTACTGGTCAGTAATGTCACCCCTTTCCCTTCTTTCTTCCAGGCTCTACAAATTTAAAGTCTACAGAGAGCTTTGGGGACCATTTCTTTTATGATTGCATTCTACCTATTTTGGGGATAAAATCATTTTTTTTAAATTGGTCTTTATTAAGAATTTTCAAAAGTTTTTCATCTACAGCTTTGACTTTCATTGTGTCTGCAGGCTATTACAGTACATCCTCCTTCTCAGAAAATCTGTCAGAGAGCAGATTTGTCTGTTCCATCTGTAGCCCTTATCTCTGAACTCCTGACAGTCATGAACATTCATTTCTCCCTTGTGCATTTTGCACTTTAGTGATGCTTTTTTTTTTTCATTTTTTATTGTCGCATTATGGATGCATTATTGTGGAGATACCAAATATTTGGAGGGGATTTTATTTTTATATGGAGATTTTTTTTTAAATAAATCTTTAATCATTTCCTTTTTTTTTAACCATTTATTAGTCCCACAAGGGGACTTTGGCATCCAATCCTTTGATAGCTCACATAGTAGTATACTGTACTACTTATTTATAACAGTGTATTATGCTTGCACATCCTAATAGGACATATACACACAGGGTAGACTTGGGTTCTTTCATTGGACCCCTGAAGGCAATGTACAGACATCAGCACCCAGTGATCTTATTCCTGGTGGTGCTGATGGCTGACAGAGGGAGCCCCTCTCTCTGAAACCACTTAGATGCTGTGGTCACTTTTGACAGTGTCATCTTAGGGGACTTGGAATGGCGTTTCATGTGAGATGTCAACAAAAAGGGGGCAGCCCAGAATAAGGTCCCTTAATGAGCTCCGTGAAAAGGGATATCAGCGTCATTAAGAGGTTAAACTAAATTCTTATGAAATATACAAATTCAGCTATAATGAGTGTTTGTGAGCTATGAGGAGAGTACAGATAAGGGCTACAGATCCAGCTGACTTAGCAGTGAAAGCTATAGAAGAAAAACTGTTGAGAATTTTTAATAAAGACCAACTGAAAAATTTATTGTAGCCCTAACAGACATACAATAATAAAGTAAAAATGCTACAAAAGCTGTCCATAGTGTTTTACATTTTTCCTGATTTATACTTAAAGAGGACCTTTCACCATTCCTGACATGCCTGTTTTAATAGCTTCATGCATTCCCCATGTAATAACAGTTCAGGAGCATCTATTCTTATCTTGTGCTATTCTTCTATTATTTCTACTAGAAGTTATGAATGAATTGCTAGCAGTCTGCAATAAGGGTACAGAGTGGTGGTAACCAGTTGGGGGTGTGTACCTGCATAGACTGAAAATGGCAGCAGTGATTGGATAGAGTGAGTCTGTTCAGGTACACACCCCCAACTGGTCACCTCCCCTCTGTACCCTTACTGCAGACTGCTTGCAATTCATTCATCACTTCTAATAGAAATAATAAATGAATGGCACAAAATATATAGCCATAAGAATAGATGCTCCAGAATTGTTATCACATGGGGAATGTGTGAAGCTATTAAAACAGGCAAGTCCTCCACCTTCCACCACTTTTGTGGCCTGTGATTAGACCTCTTCTATCTTATCAGTGTCTTTCTGTAACTGAACACAGTATTCCAGATGTGGTTTCACTATCTGTGTACAACAGGATCAGAATCTCTCTCTTTCTACTGGTTATACCTCTATTTTTTCAGCTGAGCATCCTAAAATATATGTATTGATTGACGGGCACTAGTTGACAGATTACATCTGTAATATATAATACAATCACATTGCTAGAATGCAGCAGTAGAGATTTACACAACCATATGTAAGTTTGGCCATTTCGCTTTGAAATCTAGATTATTCTTTTCTCCTTAGGGTACTTTCACAATAGCGTTATTGTTTTCCGGTATTGAGTTCCGTCATAGGGGCTCAATACCGAAAAAAACGCTTCAGTTTTGTCCTCATTCATTGTAAATGTGGACAAAACGCAACTAAACGGAACGGAATGCTCCAAAATGCATTCTGTTCCGTTTAGTTGTGTTCCCAGACCGGAGAGCAAACCGCAATATGTTGTAGTTTGCTCTCCGTCCTGGGAATGCAGAGCAAGATGGATCCGTCATGACCCCAATGCAAGTCAATGGGGACGGATCCGTTCCCCATTGACTTTCAATGGAGTTAATGATGGATCCATCTTGGCAATGTTAAAGATAATACAACCGGATCCATTCATAATGGATGCAGATGGTTGTATTATCAGTAACGGAAGCGTTTTTGCTGAACCCTGCTGGATCCATCAAAAACGCAAGTGTGAAAGTAGTCTTAAACATCGTCATCCTTGAACATCATCCTGTTTTCTCCCACAATGATGTGTCATCTCTCGTGGTTTGAGCTCCATTTTTCGAATATGGTACATTGCTTTAAGGCTGCATTCACACTACCACATTTTTTGCGGATCGTACACAGACACATTCATTTCAACGGGGCCACAAAAAATGCAGACAACACACTGTCTCGTGTCCACATCTGTATGTCTGTTCTGCGGCCTTGCAAAAAACCCTCCTCCTCACTTCCATACAGCTCAGTAAACCAGCACATTCATGCCATTAAAATAAAATACCTAAAATGTAAAGATCAATAAAAACTATTATCAATGAACACGGGTTATTGCTTCTTCATTTACAAACCTGACATCAAAGGTTTAGAGCACAATAGATTGGATGAGGCCAAACCTGGAGAATTTAAAGGGATTTTCCATGATTTAAAGGGGTTGTTAATACAAGGCACTTACTAGTGTATTGTGATTTTCCATATTGCCTCCTTTGCTGGCTGGATTTATTTTTCCATCACATTATACAACCACTACACTACAACCACCACTGCAGAGCAGATACAAGGTGACCAGGATGGGAGCTGCTGCACATGCTTGTCCATACACATTCCCATGTTCCTGGCCACCAAAGAGGCTGGCACTTTTTCCAGTAGTATGCAAATATGATCACCACTGCTGGATTGTAGGGTGTTCATAACCTCTGGAAACCAGCAGTATAACATGTGATGGGAAAATGAGTGCAGTCAGCAAAGGAAGCAATATGGATAATCATAATACATTAGTAAGTGCCTTGTATTAACTTTCTCTACATGATAGAAGTGAGACAACCCCTTTAAATATTCATGACCTGTCCTCAAAGGAGTCATGAATATCTGATCGACATGTATCAAGTTTGTATTCCTGTCTATAACAAGTGACATTTCGGTTTTTGCTCTTGAGAACCTATGAAAATAACCCGAGTCAGGGTGTCGGTATATGATTTGCCTGTAAGATTCACTTTCATCCCTTTGTGTTAACTGGCATATTCTGAACCATCTTTGCCTTGTATTTGTGTCGGATCAGATGTCAGACCTGATATATTGTTAATCAGACTTCCACCTAGGCTCCATGTTTAATTGGATTGTGCTCCATCACAGGCACCTCTCAATGACTTTGTCCTCTGACAACTTTCCGCTCTGTTGGTTCGGCTTGTTGCTGAATTAGCAGCTCTGTCAAGTTAACTTATTCCACTTTTGTGCTCCCAAGGATGGCAGCATTTTTCAGTACAAGATTCCAAGTCAGAATTCATGCAGTGCTGACATTTGTGTCCAGAATGTGTACCAGTCACCAGATACGGCATGTTTAGTCCCTAAATTCACTAAAATCACATAGATAGTAAGATTCTACTGGTCTTTGGATTATTTCGATATCTAAGGCTAGGTTCACATTGGGACAATGAATGATGTAGCTGATGGCCCCTAAACTGTTTTCTCTTGAAAAATGCAGATGGTGCTACATAATAATGCCCATATGCCCAACTTAAAGGGGTATTCCCTTCACACAAATGTAGTTTGTATAGTTAGATATAGCCATACCAATATTATTACTAATAGAATGTATTTATATAAAATGTACCGTTTAGAAGATTATCCTATTTGTATATCCATTGTCCCACACACATCATCCAGGCCGTTGCCCCTAGTTATGACCACTGCGGCCATGTAGTAGAGGTGGCCGGCTTGCTCTTGTTTAGACCCGCTCTGAGGTAACTGCTGTATTGTGAATGCACATTACATCAGCATGTGGAGACACATCTTAGGGTTGTAGCATTTTTGTTTGCGCTTCCAAAACACAGAGAAAGGATCCTGTTCCACGATCAATTCATCTCTATGGAGCAGGATCCGTTTATAAAGTAAAACGTTTTGAACGGATCCTGACCATTGCGTTTTGGACTGGAAGCGTCCAAAATGCAGACGTGAAAGTACCCTAAGATGTGTCTCCACATGCTCAGGCAATGTGCGTTCACAATACAGCAGTTACCTCAACTGCCCCGTAACTAGGGGCAACGGCCTGACTGATGTGTGTGGGACAATGGATATACAAATAGGCAAATCTTCTAAACGGTACATTTTATATAAATACATTCTATTAGTAATAATATCGGTATGACTATATCTAACTATACAAACTACATTCGTGAGATGGGAATACCCCTTTAAGTGACTTAATACCTCAATTCATTTACTCTATGGAACGACTAATGGCCCTTCGTTTTAATAGTCTGACCAGGCTTTGCAGGGATTGGAAACCTTTTGTCCAATATTTGGACAATACAACTGGTGCTATAGTTGCCTCTCTTACCCTCTGACGCTTTTCTGCTCATGCATTACTCTGCTCTCGTGATTACATGGGGAGGACCTTGTAACATTTATCTGGCTGATCTGGACCGTTAACTAGATGTCCCTCATTACTGCTAACCTTCTATAGCTCCAGGGCCGTAGCTATAGGGGATGCAGAGGTAGCAGTCGCTACCGGGCCCAGGAGCCTGAGGGGGCCCAAAGACCCTTGTGCCGCGTAAGAAGACACCGATATTATGGAAAGTGCATGCTGGTCAAGTTACATCTCTGGCTGAAGGGAAGGGGTTAGGTCAAGAATTTGGCATGGGGGAGGGTAGCGGTTTCAATTTTTGTCTCAGGTAGCCGAAAGCTATGTGCTTACCAGCCCCTGTCCACAAAACACTGAGGGAAGGGGGGCCTAAGCTGAACTCTTGCACTAGGGTCCATGAGCCTTTAGCTATGCCCCTGTATAGCTCTAGATGTCCTGATGGCACTAATGATACTTCTGTCTGGCCAAACACTGTTTGATTTTAATTTAATTTTTTTAAATTTTTCTGCTTGATTTATGAGTTTTCTTTCGTACATTTGCTTATATTTCCTAAAATCTGAACAAAAACTAATTGACTATAAATAAAGCCCATGTGCCCCCCATCCCTTATTTTTCTCACTGAGGTCATACTACATTTTGAGGAGGATCGGAGGTCACCCCCCACCAGTCATAAAGTGAGGGCATATTCATGATTTTATAAGACGGAAATACTCCTAAAATGAATTAGTTTTCATCAAAATAGTATCACTGTGTGGGCACATGTACAGTATAGGTTAAAGCTTGGGGTTTTACATGATTCATAGTTATATCAGCATGTACTAGTGATGGTTTTCCACTGCTGAACAATCTCAGTGAGATATCATCATGCACGAAAACAGTTCAATAGAATAGGCAATTTGATATATCTGTGGTTGGGCTGTGTTTGTACACAGACGCCTGTGTTAACTGTATAATGTGGCCTTGTATGTTGCATACTGTGCTCCATCTTAGGCTACTTTCACACTGGCGGCAGGCCTTATCCGGCAGGTGAAGGGTGCTGCCGGATCAGGCCTGCCGCAGTGACATGTGTGGAGCCGGAACCGCGCTCCGGCCCCACACATGTCACACAGTACATACATATACATACACATAAACATACACACACATATAGACATACAAACACACATACATACTTACATGCTCCCGGCAGGTCTTCGGCGTCAGGACAGCTCACACAGGTCACGATTCCCCACAGCGCCCTCTGCTGGGCGCCTGGTGGAATCGTCATCTGACGATTCCAGCCAGGCGCCCAGCAGAGGGCGCTGTGGGGAATCGTGACCTGTGTGAGCCGTCCTGACGCTTCCGAAGACCTGCCGGGGAGCATGTAAGTATGTATGTGTGTTTGTATGTCTTTTATGTGTGTGTGTGTGTTTATGTCTGTATGTGTCTATGTGTACCCGGATCCGTAATGGACACCATTGAAAGTCAATGGAGGACGGATCCGGTTACCATTATGGTCACACCAGACGGATCCACCCCCATTGACTTGCATTGGGGGTCATTCCGGATCCGTCTTGGTGCGGATGCCTGGACCGGAGAGCAAACCGCAGCATGCTGGCGGTTTGTTCTCCGGTCTGAAGACGGACGGAATGCTTTCAGGAAGCATTCCGTTGTCTTCAGTTCAGTTTTGTCCCCATTGACAATGAATGGGGACAAAACTGAAGCGTTTTATTCCGGTATTGAGCCCCTATGACGGAACTCAATACCGGAATTTTAAAACGCTAGTGTGAAAGTAGCCTAACATTTGTAGTTTCTCAAGGAGGTTTAGTATGAATTGTTATCTGTCTTTCCATTCTTCAGGTCTTTCTTTAGTGATTTGCATTCCTTTGATACCCTTTATCCATTTTTTTAGAACTCGGGGGTTTGCTAGGCATCATCTGAATAAGTTGATGCTATCGGTTTTCACCAGTGTAAGAGTCAGCCAGTGACTTCTCACTTTATCAAGCAGCACATATAGATTTCTTTATGCTTAGGGTGGTTCACATTGGCATTAGGGAATTCCGTTATAGGTTCTGTGACAACAGAGATATAACGTAATTTTAGGAAGGAATGCAAAATGAAACCCTTTTAAGAGGCATTACGTTTTGCTCCGTCCTAATACATATCTATGGGGACAAATAACGGTTCCGTTTGTTTCCGTTATACATGACGGAAAAAATAGTCCTGTCAACAGGACTCTTAAAGGCTTCCGTTTTGCGGAATTCTGTTATATTCCATTATAACTCTTGAGAGAGATCTATTTCACGTGTTTATCTCTTTTAATGTTGATGATTATGGCTTACAGCTAATGAAAAGCTAATGATTTTTTATCAGAAATGTTGGCCTACTGAAAAGCATGTACAGTAAATGCTCTCAATACTTGGTTGAGCTCCTTCTACATGAATTACTGCATCAATGCGGAGTGGCATGGAGGTGATCAGCATGTGGCACTACTGAGGTGTTAAGGAAGCCCAGGTTGCTTTGATAGCGGCCTTCAGCTCATCTACATTGTTGGGTGTGGTGTTTCTAATTTTCCTCTTGACAATACCCCATAGATTCTTTATGGGGTTTAGGTCAGGTGAGTTGGCTGGCCAATGAAGATAAGAGATACTGTGGTTATTAAACCAAGTATGGGTACTTTTGCTAGTGTGCCGGTGTCAAGTCCTGCTGGAAATTAAATCAGCATCTCCATAAAGCTTGTCAACAGAGGGAAGCATGCAGTACTCTAAAATTTCCTGGAGGATGGCTGAGAAGACTTTGGACTTGATATAACACAGTGGACCAGCACCGGCAGATGACATGGCTTCCCAAACCATCACTGACTGGAAACTTCACACTAGATTGTGTGCCTCTCCACTCTTCTTCCAGACTCTGGGACCTTTATGGACCTTTATGGACCCTAATGAAATGCAAAATTTACTTGCATCAGAAAATAGGACTTTGGACTACTGAGCAACAGTCCAGTCCTTTTTCTCCTTAGCCCAGGTAATAAGATTCTGACATTGTCTCTGGGTCATGAGTGGCTTGACACAAGGAAAGTGACAGTTGTAGCCCATGTCCTGGATACGTCTGTGTGTGGTGGCTCTTGAAGTTATGTCTCCGGCCACAGTCCACTCCTTGTTAATCTATCCCAAATTCTTGAATGTCCTTTTTGTGACAATCTTTTTAAGGCTGCGGTTATCCATGTTGCTTGTGCACCTTTTTCTACCACACTTTTTTCTTCCAATCCATTAATATACGTGGATACAACACTCTGTGAACAGCTAGCTTCTTTAGCATTGACCTTTTGTGGCTTACCCAAGTCAATGACTGTCTTCTGGACAACTGACGAGTCTTCCCCACGAGCAGTCTTCCCCATGATAGTGTACCCTACTGAACCAGACTGAGGGACAATTAGAGCTTAGGAAACCTCTGCAAGTGT
The DNA here is from genome assembly GCA_900303285.1 of Rhinella marina. NCBI lineage: Eukaryota > Metazoa > Chordata > Amphibia > Anura > Bufonidae > Rhinella > Rhinella marina. Next base: position 116,876 of record ONZH01022175.1, on the reverse strand, counting down.
TTTGTGTTGATTAGCTCATTGGACTTTTTCACAATATTCTAGTTTTGTTAGTGCTATTTATTCCTACAGCGTATATATTAACCATTTCATGGATGCAGATTATTGAAGTTGTCTGACAAATATTACACATAGAGGTTTGGAGTGTAGCTGTCCCATATTATAAGTGCACATTGTTACCATACCTTTAAATTGAATCTTTTGGCATTTTTCTGGGTCCCTGCCATATTCTATGTATATTTTTTATACAGTTTTTTTTATGTATAGCAATAAAATGGAGTGTTATCATTAGAGATGGTGTGATGGTCTCCACAGACCCTGTACATACCACAGATCACTGACAGGATGTGGTAACCAGGTAATCAGGTGCATGAATTTCTACTGTGCCTTATGTAGTGATGTAGTTGGCTTAAAAGCCAGTTCTTTTGAAAAAAAAATCGACATTGCTAAAGTCAGCAGGACTGACCGCTGGACCTTGAAAACTGTGGGGCAGCAGGATTTATCTGGAGAAGCAGATAGCTTGAAGCAGAAGATATGACTGTCACAGACATGGCTGATGGCTTTCTGCTGAAGAAGTGGGTTTTTTAGCTAAGGACACATCTAGGAAAAGTCAGGAATCATTTTATACAATATCCTAAACCAATCTCTTGAAACCAAAGTTATCAGAGGCATATGCAATGAGTTAAGCTGGATTTTTCAGCTCCTTCCAGTATGAGTCTACCTGTTCTGGGAATGAATTATGGATATGGTTACTGCTCTGCTTTCTTGCGATATAATTACTCTCTTGGTAAACAATAGTTTTTTTCATTGTCTTTTATGCAACCACTAAAATTTGTAGAAACATTGATTTTATCAAATGTCTGTAAATGCACAATCATATGTATAATTAAGCTAAAACAGCCCCATCATGAAAGAACTATTCCCAAATGGATTGCAGCTGGTGATGCAGAATTGCCTACTGGTAATACTCTCAGATATGTTGAGATGTAATTTTCAATTCTCATCCTCTGGCAACGCAGGAGATTTCAAAGACTGACATAAAACGCCAGACTTTGATAAATTTACCCCATTGAGTCCATTTGGCTCTGTATTATGGAGCCATAGGTACGCCTGGGGCCTCTGTATGGGCCATGGTATTGCACTGTATTACACAGGTATTCAAGCAATGCTTCTAGGGGAGAATAGCTCTATAATATGGCATTCGATGGAATACAGTTTTTTCCATAAGACTACAGAATTTGACAAAAACCTCTTTATGCATCCATGTGAAATCAAAGTAGTGGTGAAGGAGCAGAAAAATAAATGTATCCCAGGGAACAATACCTATTTACCATATATACAGTGCATTTGGAAAGTCTTCAGATCCTTTCACTTTTTTCACAATTTGTTATGTTGTGGCCTTGTGCTAAAATTAAAAAAATCTATTTTTTCTTTGTCATTCTGCGTTCAATACCCGATAATGACAAAGTGCTAATTTATTGAAAAGGAAAAACTAAAATATTGCATTGACCTAAGTATTCAGACCCATTGCTCAGGACTTAGTTGAAGCATTTTTGGCAGCGATTACAGCATCCAGTCTACTTGGATATGATTTCACAAGGTTTACACACCTGATTTGAGGATCTTCTGCCATTCTTCTCTGCAGATCCTCTCTGGCTCTGTCAGGTTAGATGGGGATCATAAGTGGATAACCATTTTTAGGTCTCTCCAGAGATGTTTTGTGTTTAGGTCAATTCAGGGCTCTGGCTGGACCACTCAAGGACATCACATCATAGAGTTGTCTCTCTAAGCCACTCCTGCGTTGTCTTGGCTATGTACTTACGGTCATTGTCTTGTTGGAAACTGAACCTTCAGCCCAGTCTGAGATCCAGAGAACTCTGGATCAGGTTTTCATTAAGAATATCTCTTTGGTATTGGGCAAGTCATGCACAGTGCCTAGTTTCCGTTTTATAACACCTAGAATTGAAGCCAAAAAGTTCAATTTTGGTTTTATCAGACCAGAGAATCTTGTCTCTCAGTCTCAAAGTCATTTAGGTGCTTCTTTTATTTTTTTGGCAAACCCTAGTTGGACTTTCATGTGTCTTTTACTGAGGAAAGGCTTCCTTCTGGCCAGTTTGCCATAAAGCCCAGATTGGTGTAGTGCTACAGTGATGGCTGACCTTCTGGAAGTTTTTCCATCTACACACAGGAGCTCAGCCAGAGTAACCATCAGGTTCTTGGTCATCTCTCTTATCAAGGCACTTCTTTCCCGAATACTTAGATTGGTGAGGCTGTTAGCTCTAGGAACAGTCCTGATTGTTCAAACCTTCTTCCTTCTAAGTATTATGGAGGTTGCTGGGAACTTTCACTGCAGCAGAAATATTTTTGTACCCTTCTCCAGATCTATGCTAAGTCTACAAAAAGGTGTATGTGAATTGCAACCATCAGTAGGAATCACATGGCAGTCATTAACCATGTAAAGGAACAAATATGTTTGTACACAAATATCTGGTCTTTTAGTGTCTAAATAAGCACAACTCTGCTTTACCACTCAGATTTCCAAGTAGACCTATTATATGAACAGAACATAACCCTATAACAGAACCATTCAGTTCCCATGGCTGTCAGCCCTGTAGTATAAAAAAGCCTCTCCATGCCTGCTTCAGTAGTTCCAACCCAAATACACGTAGACAACTGTTTTTAGATATAACTAAGTTACATCAACATCTGGCGTCTGTTGGACTCAGATTCCAATCCAAGCCCTTGAGAATCAAGAGGCTGCGGCTATTTCTGCAAAACTATGACGTTTCTGGGCAATATAAGACACAGAAAATGTTACTGAGAAGCAGCCATGTTATTTCTTTTGGGATTCTGTTTAGATCTATGTATCGTTCCCAACAGCACCATGTAGTATACTTATACAATTTCAGGTTCAGCATCAGCTTCAGTATTTATCAGTGAAAAATAACAGCTATTCCTGATTATGAACAATGTGTCAAGAAGATCTTGCATGTAAGAATACATCAGTAAGGAACTTTATAAGGATACATTACTCTGGACCTAAGCAAATAGCATAAGACAAGAAAAAGCAATAAGCGCAGAAGACCAGGGAACGGGGACTAAGGAATGAAACAAAGGAACACGGGGAGGGGAAAGGAGGTACTGTAGGGAAAGGGGATTGAGTTGAGGAGTGTTGTCCAAAACCACACCATCTACTCTCATTTAGGTTGGGCTCAGCTCTATTCACAAGAACAGCCCCTTGCTCTCCAAATAATCCACTCTTAAAGGGGTCTTCAGAGTGTTTTATATTGATGACCTATCCTATCCTTAGATCATCCTGATAGGTCATCAGTATCTGATCAGCGTGGTGGTTTGGTGAGCACCACAGCCTCCTCGCAGCTTACCAAGAACAGCGCTGTCCATTAAATAGTGGCTGTGCTTGGTATCACAGCTCAGCCCTATCCGCTTGAATGGGACTGAGCTGCCCCTAGGCCAGGGGCGGCCAACCTGTGGCACTCTAGCTGTTGTGAAACTTTTTCTATGAGAGTTCTGAGAAGTATGCATGCTGGGAGTTGTAGTTTTACAATAGCTGGAGTGCCGCTGGTTGCCCACCCCAACCCTAGGCCATGTGACCAATGACTATGACATCAACTGTGGAGCAAACTGGAGCACCGTGACCTCTTGAAGCAGCTAATTGGTGGGGTCCTGGTAGTCAGACCTCCACCCATCAGATACTGATGAACTTTTTTGAGTTTCCAAAAATGCATTGAAAACCATGTGGAATTTTCTGTTAGCCTATAGAGTCTAGGTTTCCATGTGCATCAGAATATCCATTAGTGGTCTCCATCACAGAATCCAACAAAAAAGCAAGACAAAATATTGCTGCATGCAGCATTATTTGGTCTGACAGAATGATTGGGGTCCAACACTGGAATAAAAAAAAAACAAAAAATGTGCTACAGATATGAACATAGCAGTTAAATCTAGTCACCGGGTTGTAGTTGGTGTGGGATCGGCTACCGCTGGTTACTTGAATCATCCATATTCTGGATTGGAGAACCTTCTAACATCTTGTAACCCACCATATACTTGTACACGGCCATAACAACACTTTCCTAGTAAGTAGTGAACCATGTATCTCACAGATGGAGTTATGTTTTAGGTTACTATCAATAATTGATATGACCCTAACTGTGTCAGCCTCACAAAGAAAGAAAGAAGCATATGGCACAGCATTTAGAAACATGTAACACTGATGCGGTATGAGACATACACATATGACCTTGTCTTTCAATAGGATTGAATACATATCTTGTTTAACCTGTTCCTTTAGTGTCTCATAGAAAAATCAGTCCCAATGCAATGTAAGTGGTGTCTCACCTTTACCCTGTAAAGTGTTTTTAAAGCATTTAACATGAACACCAGCTTATGTTACAATGCCAATGGCTGCTCCTGATGCATCTACAGAGCGGTGTATCAGTTTATCTGGATCACGGGACATGGAACACAATGCATTTAATATAATAGAGGGGGAGATTTTCTGGTGGGACTACACTGAAAAATTTGGTGTTCAGGCTGAACCCCAGGTTTATGAAGACCCTGCGTAACTTCTTCTGACAGATACGATTGTTGATAAAGGTAGAGATTGCTTCATTCAGGTGAGATAGAGGAGTATTGTTCATACAATGCTTCAGTACTCATAAATCTACCCCATTGTCTTGGTAAAGCTACACCATAAGGGAGAGGCCTATAGCAAAACAATGAGGATCCCTACTCTTCGTGCACCGGAAAATGTAATGTGACGTGGCACCCATCCAATGGAATACATTGCTGAACCAAGCCCACCAGAACACAAAGTGCCCTTGGTGGAGTACACTCTTCTGTGATGTCCATAAACCCATAAAGACATGAGAAAAGTACTTATAAAACAGTGTATTAAGCTGTGCTGAAATAACAGTTCAAGGGGCTGTTTTGATGCATTCTGTTATATCTGTGAGATATTTTCATTATCAGGACTCGCGTAGTTCAGTCTCCATATATATATATGCATGGGTGGATGCATCCTGTACACCAGTATTCACTTAGCGCCTAATCTCCCTCTAGTGGTGGCTGCAGGCAGCCATCATTTTATCTTTTAAATTTATGTCCATGCAGAGGATATGAAGCTCTGTATCATAGGATTAATCAGCCAGTAACTATTAAGTAGGACAATGATGTCACATTCATTGTTCCCATGGCCTATGTGCAGCTCCGTCCTTTTCAAATAAATGGGCCTTGGCTGCAGTACCAAGCACAGCCACTGAACAATACGTGGCGCTGTGCATGGTATGCTCACCACAGCCTCTTCAAACAGCTGAGGGGGTGTCGGACCTCACATATTAATGATCTATATGATATTAGCAGGGGCGGACTGGGAACTTAAAGTGGCCCTGGAAAAATTACTAAAAGTGGCCCTGTTTTTTAGTTGGGTCCAAATTGATAGAAGGCAGAGCTAGCACTATTATATTGTGGCACATTATACCACCCACCAGAGCCAAATACCACAGTCCATTCCCAAAAACTTCTACTGGCCGGCCGTGAGGAGGGCTTAAGCAGCCCCCTGAGCATCAGCCCACCAGGAAATTTCCCTGTAAGGTTTATAGCTAATCCGCCCCTGGATATTAGTACTCCACCCCAGTGACAAGCTCTAATGTTATTATTATAGAGCACAGATACTCGTACAGATAAGGCTGGGTTCACATCACGTTTTTCCCATCCGTTTAACATATGCAAAAAACATATACATTAAACTGATGCCTCAGACTGATGTCATACAGTGGCATCCCTTCACCATAGAGTTCCATTGCAAAAAAAAAAAAAAGTGCATACTTTTTTTTACCAGACTGTGCAGGATACCAGAATGCGGTGTGCTGCGTTTTTATATCCCTTTTTTTCGAACGTATATGTCAAATGGAGGCTTAAAATGTGATGTGAACCCACCCTAACGCAGGGAAACTGTAGCCCAGGCAATCTTTCTTGGATGTGTACAGAACATGTGAACTTAAAACAGCCTCGAGTTTCTGTAGACACAAACACATGAATATTAAAGGCAGGATCCTTTCCGGGCTTGACTGGAAACAGTTGTGTTTTATACTGAAAATGTGATAGGAAATGGAGAAATAGAGCCACCTGTGGTTCTGGGGCGCTGTGTTTGACATGCCTGCATTAAAAGCTGAATTCTATAAATATTCCATGAATTCTACAAAAATGAATCTTTAGAATTGCTGGCTGACTGTCCCCGCTCTCCAGCAACATTTGTCGCTCACTATATTGTTTTAGAGGGACATAATCTAAACAATGTGGCTCAATATCAACCTTTTATTTCCATTCTTATATAGTTGATTTGTTTTCCAGGTGCAAATTTCTGTGCAAATTATTTCACTAATAGGAGTTGGAGCTCTGTTTTACTGATACAGAGCTCCAAATCCCCTACCTTGCTTCAGTCATATTTGAATTCTGGTATTTGCCCAGACTGGGAGCTTTTGAGGTTATTATATACAGTTTTGTTAATGAGTATAGTGGGATCTGTATAAATCCTTGTTGTGGAGAACTCCCCCTGGTGGTGGCAGCAGGCAACCGGAATCTTTTTAAATGAATAATACTTTGTGAGATGTCTTAGAGATAAATGTCGTGTCCTATACTGTTCTACTCTTTGGTGAATAAACTTTCTGTCTGAAATTTGACAGAAATCTGTTCAGTAAGACCAAGATGGGCAGTCTGCTAATCCCATAGAAATCTATGGAGAGAGAAAGGGTGAGGGGGAAGTGCAGAGAGAAGTAGACAGAGACAGACATGATTCATCAGCAAATAGCGTTATATCTCACCCCACATTTTTATTCACATATGCTGCTTCTTGGTGATTCTCAGTGAGTGAGTTAGGGTCAGTGCACACGGCTGATTTTCAAAATAAAAAATCATGTAAAAAATCTGCACTAAATCCAAGCAGATTTTTACACCTCAAAATTACGCGCATTTTTGATACGTTTTTTTTTTTTTCAGACAGATTTTTGTTTTTATTAAATTCTATAGTACTTTTCTCATAAGTGTTTTTGGCCCTTTTTGGGCACATTTACATGATAAAAAAATGCACGTATATGCACATCTCAAATGGTGTATTCTTTTCTGTTTCTTTTCTCCCATTAATGTGAATGGGAAAATCAGCGCTGATTCTGGGCATGCTGCTTCTTTTTTACACTCTTCTTTTTTACATCTTTAAAGAAGAAGCAAGTGCTGCTTCCCATTGAAATGAATGGGAAGTTGTTTTGTGGAGTTTTTGGAGCAGATTTTTAGGCAGAAACGCCCCGAAATCAGCACCAAAAAACTGACCCTTAGGAAGAAAAGTCTTCTTCTGTCTCCATATATAGTGTATGGGAGGGGCGGATTGGGAACTTAAAGTGGCCCTGGAAAAAATACTAAAAGTGGCCCCGTTTTGTTTTGGGTCCAAATTAATGGAAGGCAGGGCCAACACAAGTAAATGGGACCATACTCCGGCACATTATAGCACCCCAACAGACCATACGGTCTATGGCCAATCCGGCCCTGGCCTATGGGGAGACCTAATGAGAAGCTAGTCTCCATCCGTAAGCTCTTAGACAACTGAGAATTAGAGATTCGGCGTGCAAAAGAGAAAAATAATAAAATATGCCAGATACAAGTCATGCAACGGTTAGATATAGTCCTACCACTCATGTATACACACATGACAGCTGAAGGTCACCTGAAATGACAGGGCCTGTGGGCTATATACAGAATTTTGTAATTTTTTTCTCAAAAAATATTCTCTACTTTTAAAACCAGCACCTGGATCTGAATACTTTTGTAATTGCATGTAATTAAATATTTAGTATAGCCACTAAGTTATTAAATAAAATAAATCTGTATAGCATTCCTGTTTTTTCTTTTTGTTATTTTTCTGCCTACCTTGCAGAGGAGGATGCACGTTCTCAGTTCCATACTTCAGCTGCCTCCTGAGCTGTGATAGGGAGAGAGCTGCAGCACAAAGGCCATGCCCCTGAGCTGCCAGTTTGATATATACCTAGTAGAGCAATTAAAGCAATGCATGGGGAGATCTCTGGATCCATGTGAGGTACAGGGCTGGTTCTGATGGTTTATGATGTCTGATTTTTACTTTTCATTAATCATGGGACAATCCCTTTAATTTTGGGCTTACTAAGAGCATATGAACAGACGTTCACGCTCACTTGAGTGTTCTTTGTCATCGGCTGTTAATGCATATGGAGGACATTATGGAGCTTCAGTATCCACCTCCATATATTTATTATCAGCAAGATATATTGATATTCACATACTTTTAACATGATAAATGTTTCCTCTGCTCACTCGATTCATCTCTCTACACTCCACCTGTCATTTTCTTATGGAATCCTAGAAGAGCTGACAGCGGTTGGTATCAGCATAAATTAAACATGTAATCAAGATTTACTCATCTCATTCATTTTCATGAAAAAGAGTGGTAGTCACAGTCAATAGATGACAGCGTATACATGTAGTCAGCGTGGGGGTATGGTAGACTCCACAAACTCCCAGGTAAAATTCAGCCACACACAGAACCCTATGAACAGTTCTACACTTTTCCAGTATACTTTCTGTACCATTCTTTACAGTTTTCAAGATTTCTGTTTGCAAGCTTTGAATTCCATATGAACCCAGTGACATGCTCCGTTACATGTCAGATTTTGAAGGTATTCTTCGGGGCACCAAAGACATAGGGGTAGATTTATAAAAGCTGATGTAAAGGAAAACTGGCTTAGTTTCCCATAGCAACCAATCAGATTCCACCTTTCATTTTCCAAAGGAGCTGTCAAAAATGAAAGTTGGAATCTGATTGGTTGCTATCGTCAACTAAGCCAGTTCTATTTTACACCAGTTTGATCTCCCCCATTAGTGTACTGCTATACCTCTTCCTGCAAATGACTCTAAATTGCGTCAAAATAAAAGCAGGCATATAGTTAAAATTAGTTAAAGGCTTTGTCCAGAATTAGAAAAAAATGGACTTCTTCCAAAAACAGCCCCACACCTGTTCATGTGTTGTGCCTGGTATGGCAGCTCAGCTGCTTTGAAGTCACTGTGGGCAGGGGTGGTGCTGTTTTTGGAAGAAAGCAGCCATTTTTTACCAGACCTGAAGAAACCCTTTAATTAATCAGAATAAATGTGGAAACTGATCGGCATGTACTTAAATTCTAGAAATATTCATCGAAAGCAGGGAAAGGTGCAGTGGACTCCATTAATAGACCAAAGCTTTGGGTCCTTTTACACTAGCCAATACTAGATTGGGATAAAGGAGAATGAATGGTCTGTGTTGGTCCCATGTTCATATGTGCCTGCGTTGGTGGGAAAAAATGTTTTAATATATGCAAATGAGCCTCTAGGAGCAACGGGGGCGTTGCCATTACACCTAGAGGCTGTGCTCTCTCTGCAACGGTTGCACCCTCTGTACTTTGATTGACAGGGCCAGGCATGATGATGTTTCTTAAGGGCCCATTCAGACGGCCGTATTATTGCGGGTCCGCAATAATGCGGACCTGCAATACTACGGCTGCCGCCACATTGCTGCGGAACACACGGCCGGGCGCCCCATTCAAAATGCCTATACTTGTCCGCTCATAGAACATGTTTTATCATGTGCGCTCCCATAGAGGTGAATAGGGCCGCATCTATTCCGCAATATTGCGGAAAAGATACGGCCCAATTCACAAAACATAATTTTCCTCAGCAATACGGGCAGATATGAACATGGGACCAACACAGATGCCTTCAGCTGCCAAGTGCACATGTAATAGGTCAGCCAGTTTCATAGGGACAAATCTGCTGACAGATGCCCTTTAAAGAGGACCTGTCACCTCTCCTGACATATCTGTTTACTAGCTACCAGCATTGCCCATGTAATAACAATTCTGGAGCATCTATTCTTATGTTTGTATGTTGTGTCATTCTTTTTTCATTCCTGTTAGAAGTTTATGGATAAAGGTACAGATGGGTGTGTCCCTGTACAATCTGACACTGCCAGCACTCATTGGACAAGGACAACTGCTAACACCAATCTGTACCTTTGTCCATAAACTTCTAGTAAGAATGACAAAAGGATGGCGCAACAAAAAGTCATAAGAAAAGATGCTCCAGAATTGTCATTTCATGTGGAATAGAAGTATTTACTAAAACAGACATGTCAGGAGAGGTGACAGGTCCTCTTTAAGGCCCATATACAGGAAGTGATCAGCTGACAGAGAGTGTGCTGGTTTGTCGCCTGATCACTGGGCACGGATCAAGAACAAGTATTCTTTTGAATGCTCATTCCATTGAGCATCGACCCATGTAAAAGCGCCCTTCCTGTGTTTAGGTCTTACTTATTACATTTCTCAGGATATGTGGCTGAGCACTGAGGATTTAACCACATATTATATATATATTATTATATTATATACAACTATCTAAAAGTCTGGTAACAGCAAAGTACTGGAAATCAGTGTGAGCATGCCCCAGATCCATCGGAGCACACACCCTATTGATGAATCTGACATAGACTTAAATCAGTGTCAGAAATTGGATATTGTTCTCCATCACTATACCCTCTCTCCTGACACATTTACTGAGAAATTCAGTCATTTAGGCCCCACCCCTGGGAACGCTCTAAACCAGCCCAACAATGCCCACTTCTGTAAGCCCTGCCCAATTTTGCCCCGCCGCGATCACAAGTAGATTCCTTTATATGACGAAAGTCCTTTATTGCAGTAAAAACGCGTTTCAGGGATACAATCCCCTTCATCAGGTTATACTGCACTAAACACATACATAGACAGCTAGCCTTTAAATACATACAGACAGATCCCCATGTAATAGAATGTGATAGAATGGGAAACCGGATGCTTCCTTCTCCACGTGACCCGGGGCGTTCCTCCCAGCGTCCGCCCCCAGAGTCCTGTCGCCTGGTAGCGGGACGCTGTTCAGCTTCAGCGTGGGTGACGTGATCCAGAGTCCGGTCACGTGACCTGCTGGCAACAGAGCGATCACCCCAATACTTCGGGTATCGCTCTGGTTATACAAGAACCCCTGTTTTTGCCCCAAACCACTGCAACCACAAATGTATTCCTATATCATTTCCATATGTATCTATTTTTTAATCTTTTGATTTGTCTGTCACATTCTATTACATAGGGTCCATCTCATACTCCCCAGGCCCCGCCCCCAACCCCTGTTTGGCGTTTTTTGGGGGATCTGTCTGTATGTATTTAAAGGCTAGCTGTCTATGTATGTGTTGAGTACAGTATAACCTGATGAAGTGGATTGTATCCCTGAAACGCGTTGTTTCACTGCAATAAAGGACTTTCGTCATATAAAGGAATCTACTTGTGATCATGTTCTGTGCGCCGTGGGAGAAAAACACTTTTCCAAAAATACGTTATCGTCTTGGGGACATCAGGCGTCTCCAATAGGAAGAATCTCCAGATCTTGGCTGCAGAACCATCACCATTTACGGGATTTTCAGTGGATACTGGATTAAACCTACTCTAGTGTTGTGCCTATGGTTAGCACAACCACACAAGGTGAGCCTCTCCATTTTGACTTTTCTCGACTAATCCCATACGGTATTACCCTATGTTGCGCCTCTCTATGTAAAACAGTAACAACTCCGCCTGTCTACAATACAATTTTAGCCCGGGACAGCCTGAATTTCCTGGGATTGTCTCTGAACATTCGATACAATCCCTACAAATTCAGAAGCTATAGAAATTTTGGCAGCTATGGAAATAAGTGGTACAAACACCAAATTTTCATGCAGTTCATTAATAGCAATAACCATTGTAAAATACATTGATACATCTCTCCCTTGGTGTCAGTAGTATCTAGATGCTTTAGATTTATCAAACATGGTACAAATTAAAAAAAACAACAACTTTCCTCTAGCACCCATCTTCCAGCTTCCACTTAATGAAGAGCTTTTGAAACTTGAAATCTAATTGGTTCCTGTTGATTGCTTTTCATCAGTTGTTACTTGTTTTTATTATGCTCTAACTGTCCTTCCAAATTCCAGTTAATTTAGAGAGAAAACAGAATAGTTAGTAAGTACTGTACAGTTCCATGTCCTTGTATCTGGGATCGTTTCTCTGTAGAGCAAAATGGGAAGGCAATAGCTTTGCTTCAGATGATTCTCTTCGGGCTGTGTTACACCAACAGATCTGACCAATTGTTGTCCAATCAGACCAACAGTTGGTTGTGTATATGTGTATAACAAAGGATTTGTGTAAACGGCCATCTAACCAATGATTGGTTAGAAAATCTGTCACAGCCCTTTGCCATGGTTGCACAAGTCCCACACTACACTATACCAAGAAGACTGGGTGACTAGTCCCCACGAATAAACAAATTAACTTAAAAGGAGGGCTGGCGGGACATTCATGGGCAGCATGGTGCCTCAGAACAATATCTCCATGGAGTTTATATTTTCTCCCTGTGTTTACATGAGTTTCCTCCAGGTACTCCGATTTCCTCCCACACTCCAAACACATACTGATAGGGAAATTAGATTGTGAACTGCATTGGGGACAGAGTAATGCTAATGTCTGTAAAGCGATGTGGAATATAGTAGTGCTATATAAGTGCATAAAATAATTAATCAATAAATTGCCAAAACCTCTACTTCAAACTAGTGCTCCATTCAAGATTCAGATCTTCCCCATGAGTCAATGGGAAAATGTTCCTATATGCTTGTGCTGGCCAAAGTGCTAGCCCATAGATGACCCAAAACTGCTAAGTACCAGCTGAAAGATAAAAACGGATGGGGAACAGAAAAAAAAGGAAGGAAACCAGAACATTCCAGAATTTATCTCACAATCTATCTAACTGAGATGCTTTAGATCCATTATGATATGAAATATGAGAACTTTTTCACATAATGGACATTGTAAGAAAGGAGGGAAGAAATACAGGTGAGTGATCTCATTGCTGTGGTTTATAGCAGAGTGAAGCTTTGCCTAGAATATGAAATGTGTTTCTCTTATGCTTTCTCAGGCTAAAGTCCTTCTTAAAGTTTAGCAAGTCATTTAGTTTCCGTGCGTCAGCCTCTTATAAAATTTAGTGGATTATAATTGGCTGCAGGACAACTCTGAGTGGGTCTCCTTGTGTTACAGGCTGGTAAGACTCCGTGTCATGGTCCATTAATCTTACCATGAAACTGACGACTGTGCAAATCCAATCTCTGTTGCCAAATGGCTTACAACACCGCATAAGACTTGCTTTGAGGTACAGGGAAAACTTTGTGATACAGAACTTTCACAGTATGTTTTTCCAGGGGTCAGGACATTGTAAACTAATATTGTAGCTTTTAAAGGAGTTTTGGAAGACTAAAATGTTGATGACCTCTCCGTATCTACAATACTTCGGCCCACAGGGTGTCTGTATAGACATCGAAGGAGCATCAGAGAACCTTGGTTCTTAAAGGGAGTCTTCACCAGGAAATGTATTATTAGCCTACCCGTACACTGTCAGGTGTTGATCTGGTTTTCAGGTGAAACTAAAACCAGGCAGGAAATTTCCCAGTGGGCCGATGTCCAGGGGGCCACCTGGGCTGTCCTCCCGGATGGCCGGTGGAAGTTTCGGGGGATTTATTTTGTGCTGGAGGCAGTATTTTGTAATGGACTGTGGTATTTGGCTCTGTTGGGGCGGTATAATGTGCCGCAATATGTGGGCAGCACGGTGGCTCAGTGGTTAGCACTGGTGCCTTGCAGCGCTGGGGTTCAAATCGGACCAAGGGCAACCTTTTCATGGAGTTTGTATGTTCTCACCGTGTTTGCGTGTGTTTCCTCCAGGTACTCCGGTTTTCTCCCACACTTCAAAGACATACTGATAGGGACCTTAGATTGTGAGCCCCATTGGGGACAGCGTGATGCTAATGTCTGTAAAGCACTGCGGAATATGGTAGAGCTATATAAGTGCATAAAATAAATAAAATATGCTACTGCTGGCCCAGCCTTACATCAATTTGGACCCGACTACAAAATGGGGCCTCTGTTAATATCTTTTCCAGGGCCACTTTAAGTTCCCAGTCTGCCCCTGAAACCAGGTATGACAGTGAAGAAACAGAATCTGCCTGTTATACTTTCTCTTTCTTAATGATCCCTTTATAATCCACACCTGGTTTTGGCTATAAAAACTGCTTCTGGTCTTCTGAAAAAAAAAACTGAACGTGGACAAGTTCCTTGTAGGACTAGCTCAGCTGAATGTAACAGTACCTTTCATTGAGTGATTGACTAACAGGACCAGGTTCCTGCATAGTCATCTTGCTTGGCCCTGTCAATGAAGAAGGAGAAGGAGGGGCTGACAGAGGAAGCAGAAGAAGCAACAGTGCACAGAGTAACTTGGGCCCATCCCCGGTGGCTTAACTGCTTATTTGCATATATATCAAAAATACTTTTTCTCCAGAATGAAACAATGATTTGCCTACTAAAGGGTATCATTATATTGAATTGAACTAGCTGTACAAGACATTGTGCCTGGTTTATTCGTGAATTTCTTTGTAATGGACTCCCTTTAAGTCTGACCCCCAAACCCCCCAACAATCAAACATTCATGGCCTGTGCTAAATATAGGCAGTCAATGCTTTAGAAAAGAAAAACCTAATTCTGGTTAAAAAACAAACAAACTTTTTTTTGGTTCATCTGGGTTTTTAGTCCTCTTTGATCATTTGATATACAATGAAGAATTCACGAGGCAGGTCAGTAAAGTAATCATTACAACGTATGAGTAGACGTATGAATATCCCATCTTGTGGAACATATTAGGTTGCACAATAAATACAAAAATATACAATAATCTGTTTTTTAAAGGTAGAATTTAAGTTAAAAAAAAACGCATACACTCAACCTGCACCCATTATAGCAAACCCTGATTGCCTTACAGCACTTTATGAAATCTGATAGCATTAAGCTGACATGTTTCTACCACGACTGTCTGCATCACTCTGACCATGTTGCTGGATCTAATCAAAGCAGTATTTGCATGGAGTTTGTATGTTTTCCCTGTATTTGCATGGGTTTCTTTTAAGTGCTCCGGTTCCACGTACACACTCTAGAGACATGCTTAGGTTAATTGGCTTCCTATGAATCAGCCCTAGAGAGGAGTACTGTATGTGATTAAGCATCCTCTGGGTAGGAAAATTAAATTGTAAACACTCCTGGGGACATAGACTCATGAGAGTGCATTGTCTCTACCAAAGTGTGGAGTAAGAAAGTAATACTGATGTTAAAAAATACTGAGCCAATCGAATATAGTGAATTGCCTATTAAGTCCACATCAAAGGATATGCATTATTTTTTTTTATCATTGCATTTTACTCATTTTAGGATAAAATATTTTTTCAATTTTTTTATTAAAAATTGTCAACAGTTTTTGTTTGACAGCCTTCCCTTTCAATATATATATGGTTTGCTTTCTGGTTTACATTAAACACTCCAGTCAGCAGCTCTGAGGACTCCATTTGTAGCTATTATCTCAGAACTCCTGACAGCTTATAAACACTCATTTAAACAGGTTTTCCAGGATTTTACTACTGATGACCTATCCTTAGGATAGGTAATCAGTATCTGACAGGTGGGGGTCTGACATCCGGGAACCCTGTCGATCAGCTGTTTGAGAAGGTGACGGCCCTCCTGTGAGCGCCACTGCCTTCTCTCAGCTCACCAAGCACAGCGCCGTACATTGTACAGCGGCTGTGCTTGGTATCATTCACTTGAATGGGGCTGAGCCTCTCCTAGGCCACTTGACCGATGAACAGGGACATCACTGGCCTAGGAAAAGCTCATAGAAGGCCACGGTTCTCACTAGAGCGCCAGTGCCTTCTCAAACAGCTGATCGGCAGGGGTCCCGGGTGTCGGACCCCCACCGATCAGGTACTGATGACCTGTCCTGAGGATCAGTAGTAAAAGTCATCAGTAGTAAAATCCCAGAAAACCCCGTTAAGCCATATTCTCTTCAAACTGCTAAGGGTGTAGCTATAATGAGTGTTTATGAGCTGTTAGGAGTTCAGAGATAAGTGTTATAGATCAAGCCAATCAGCAGTTCTCTGCCAGGATTCACTGTGAAGAGAGAGCCTGCTAGTCTGCAAATACATAGGAATAGAAAGTTGAACAGGAAAAGCTGTTGATTTTTTTAATAAAGACCAAATTAAAAATATATATTTTTTAGTCCAAAATGAATAAAATATAATAATAATAATAATAATAATAATAAAATGTCCTGAAGGTTTTCATAGCCTTTAAATTAAAGTAGCTAAGAACCCATTTAAATCCTAGCATTCTATCTTGGACCTTTGTCATAAGTTGATTTCCAAAGCTGATGGCTTGAAAAGTTACGACTAATTCACCATCTTGCCAATGTCTATGTGTTTCCCTATTCATATTCCAGCCAAATTATCGGAGCGCTTGGAAACAAGTCACATATTTGAATAGTGAAGTAACACAATACAATGTGCTGCAGTAGCACAAACTAGGATTCAGATATAGGGCCAACGAGTTTCTCAGTGCTGTTATTATAGGACTGTACAAATTATTTTAGATAAAATTATTTAGTTGCAATTTTCTGCAACTTTTTATTGGGGCAAATTATTAAAAGGCATCCTCTCATATGGTGTCTAAGCTGTAGACAGCATGTTATAGAACGAGAGGCGCTGAGCAGATTAATATATAGTTTTGTGGGAAAAGATTCAGTATATTCAGTATGTCATTTATTTAAATTCCTGCTCATTCTGGGCTTTGAGGTCCTATCAGTGGCTGACAGCCTTCCCTCTATGACTGTGTATACAGAGATAGCTGTCAATCACTGATAGGACCTCCTCTTTGACTTTAAAGCCCAGAACAAGCAGGAATGTAAATGAATGAAATACAAGTTATGCTGAATCTTTTGACATAAAACTATATATCAATCTGTTCAGCTCTTCCTGCTCTATAACAGGCTGCTGACAGATCACACTACATTTTCACGGTGACAGGTTGCCTTTAAAATGCTGAATTTCTGCTGAATCTCACTTCATATTTTCTTAGCATTTGTTAAAATTGAGCTTGGATAAAATTGAATTTTCCAGAGGGTAGACACTCTCTTTAAAATATTTAAGGATACACCATACATCTGAATAATTAGGGAGAGTACTGAAGGATCTAAACTCTATTTTTGTCCAAGGCAAGCCAGGCAGCCCAACTCTGATGTGCCCCCGTTCTGAAAATGTGAGCTCCCACTTTTGGAGTCCATCCCTGTATTCAGTAAGGTGCTGTGAACAGCTTCTGGCATACTGGTACCATTGGTGGTTGCTTATCAGCACTGAAGGTTTCTATGAATTCCCCCTTTTTCAGAATGTTACATGGAAGCACCATCGTGGTGGAAGCCACCAAAAAGATGACTACTCTGGGGTTAAAAAGTAGAACCTCTAGATTAGTTTGTGTCCTTACAGTATATTGATGTAGTACAGGATGATGGCAGGATTTTGATTTTACGCAAGTTGTGCTGTGTTAGCTAGCTTGTATTTTTGAGTACACAAAAAGGAGTGGGTGCAGCATGTCCAGAGGGTTGGGTGATTGGATTTTAAAGTAAAAAATGAGGTAGAAGTTACTGAGGTTCCTGACGTGAACCCTGTGGAAAGCTGTGGCCAGCTGTAAAATAATCCTGCCATAGCTACAATCCACGATTTAGTATTGCTTTAGTGCAAGTTATAGATGTAGGTAGATAAAGTTCCTAAGTTATGAAATGTCATACAATGGGGGGAATTTATCATAGACCAGCATTTGGATATCCTCGGGTGTTTCAGAGGCGATATATGTATTTGGATTGAGAGCTATGAATATCATGCCTGCTGCAAACTGTGATTTTACAGACTAGGGCAGAGGGGAGCCATTAGAGTTATCTCTAATTATCATGGATATGTGCATTTATGATAACATTTGACATTTGTCTTTCGTTATTTTTATTGTCTTTTACTTTTATTAATAACAGCTTCTGGAAGCCTGTTCGTATTCAAATGGTGTGCATTTAAGCAATTATGTGGGTGTAGAAATGTCCCTATTAATTCCATTATTTGCTTACAAGGGTAAACACATTGTGTTAGTAATTATCTTCCAGAAACATGGGACTATAAGCAAGCAAGTAGCACAGTTTCAGGTTATTACTTCCCACATGGAAATGTAAAAGCAAATTTAAACTCCAAAAGAAATTGGGACTCCTCATACTTGTCTGAATCAATAGTTTTTCACATCAAGTACTGCCATTTTTTAAATTAGCACACAAAACGAGTTGTGTTTTCTCAGCAATGTCAATAATAAACCCATCACAAGCTTTTTACACATAATCAGTCACAACCTGCAGCCTGTTGGCAAAGTACTGCGGAAGAACTAGATTAATTCTACCCAAGGAGAATGATTTTTCTGGGTCAGCCGGAGAGCTCATCATCAATGAGGTGTTGAGGGGGTGATACGTAACTAAACATTGAGGACTTTTATCTCTAGCACTCCAGATTTATTTATGTACGGTGTTTAACAAGCGTTTTCACAGTTTCATTTTATGTTTCAGTTTCTACTTTTTCTGGTTTTGTACACTTTTTTTTGCCAATTTTTTAAAATCTATTGTTGCAATGCAGAAACACACCCATGTGGCCGTCTTACAAACAACAAATAGTAAAGCGTCCCAGGAAATATGGCACTTTGGACAAGTCTAGGTAGTCACTATATATTTATTGCTTTATTGGCACATTTACAATTACAGATGCTGTAAAGATAACTTTACATTTGGTGCAAAGCAGCACGGTACCACAGTGTGATAGGACTCAACGCAAACACACAAAACTTCAGTGAAATTGTACGGTATATCTTTGTATTTCAGCACAAATCCTTATCTATAAATATCTGTTCCATTGACTCCATTAAAAACAACCAATCTGTATACAACACAGAAACCACTACAAATGATAGGTAAAAATACACATAAAAATATGACATCATACATGCTGACCCCTGTGTGGCTTTTTTTGAAACTCGATATTCATAGAAAACATTTTTATTTGAATTTTATGTTTTTATTTTTCATTTCTGCTGTATTACACCATTGAAAATGTCATACAAAATATTGTTCTTCTGTAGCAGTCAGCACACATGATGAGGCCTATTGATAGGTAATCTATTGTCGGTTTTCTGCTGCTGTGAGGGAAAGGTATTATTTGAAGGGTAATCCTCATGGTAATAGTAGGTGTAGGATTGGGATGACAGAATTACATCTGTCACGTCAGGGGGTAAGTGCAGCCCTAACTTGAATCCCACCTCTGACCCTGCCTACTTGCACAACCCGTTCCTAGGCAACGGCGTACAACTGGGCGACAGTCCCTAGCCTAGATCAGTGCAGGGGCGTACAGGGAAAGGGAATAACAGGAGAAAACAATAAACGAAAACAGAACTACAATACAGAAATGCAGAGTCGAAAAGCCAAAGTCAAACCTGGAGGACACGTCAAACTACAGGGGAAATCCAAAAGCCAAATCCGATAACAAGCCGAGGTCAAACCGAGAGATAGCAAAGTACCAGGGGAGAGGAGAGTTTAGTCGAGTACACAAGCCGAATTCACAGGTAGCAATCACAGTGGTAACAAGCTCTGGATGAAAGACTAATCACAGGCAACCTGTGGCTGGCAGGCTGCCTGTTTAAATAGGGATCCAAGTAGGTCATGTGACGAGGCGGCGTCACGTGAACTAGTTCCAAAACTGAAACAGGAAGTGCTGGCTTCCCTGCCAGTACTCAGAGGTAGGTCACGTGACGCTGGCCACGTCACGTGACCTATAGCACAGATATTCATAGCTGAGCACTGGCCCTCCTGCCAGCGCTCAGAAGCTTCTCCTGCCGGTCGTCTAATAACTTTTCACACAACACTGCATAAATCAATAGTTTAAGCAACGACAAGAAACTTTCTAATATGTTTTATCATGTGAAATGTGTAGTTCTCCTTTTATCAGCTTTTTACCTCCCCCCCCCCTTGCTAATTGCTTTTCAGTATGAAAAATGCTTTCATGTCGCCTGGTGACAGACTAGCTCTGCTGGAGTATCATATTACACATGGCTATGCAAGTCCATTTGTGGGTGGGGGTGGGCAGCAGCAAGAGTGAGACAGAGGAGACAAAGAGACTGCATAGCTACATAGGAAGGTTTATATCTTAGCACAAGTGCTACATTCACAAACATACAGGTCAGAACTTGTAAAATGTCCTCCATGATCCTGGAACTAGTTCTGAATGAGTAAGAGAAGGTTAGGAAGCAAATTCTCCTCTACTTTCTGTGTACAGTGGATGGCAGCTGGTCCTTCACCCACCATATGTAAGATAATTGCAAACTAGATATTCACTATGAACAGAGGGAAACTGGTAAAAAATGACAAATACAAGTAAAACTGCATTATTAATTATTGACACTTCAATAGTAACATAGTAACATAGTCTATAAGGACGAAAAAAGACATCTGTCCATCCAGTTCGGCCTGTTTTCTTACAAGTTGATCCAGAGGAAGGCAAAAAACCCCTGTGAGGTAGAAGCCAATTTTCCCCACTTTAGGGGAAAAAATTCCTTCCCGACTCCAATCAGGCAATCAGAATAACTCCCTGGATCAACGACCCATCTCTAGTAACTATAACCTGTAATGTTATTACCCTACAGAAATACATCCAGGCCTCTCTTGAACTCTTTTAGTGAAATTACCATCACCACCTCCTCAGGCAGAGAGTTCCATAGTCTCACTGCTCTTACCGTAAAGAATCCTCTTCTATGTTTGTGTACAAACCTTCTTTCCTCCATGTGCAGAGGATGTCCCCTCGTCACAGTCGCAGTCCTGGGGATAAATAGATCATGGGAGAGATCTCTGTACTGACCTCTGATATATTTATACATAGTTATTAGATCTCCCCTCAGTCGTCTTTTTTCTAAAGTAAATAACCCTACTTTGGATAATCTTTCTGGGTACTGCAGTCCACCCATTCCAGTTATTACTTTAGTTGCCCTCCTCTGAACCCTCTCCAGCTCTGCTATGTCTGCCTTGTTCACAGGAGCCCAGAACTGTACACAGTACTCCATGTGTGGTCTGACTAGTGATTTGTAAAGTGGCAGGACTATGTTCTCATCACGGGCATCTATGCCCCTTTTGATGCAACCCATTATCTTATTGGCCTTGGCAGCAGCTGTCTGACACTGGTTTCTACAGCTTAGTTTGCTCTGCACTAAAATTCCTAGGTCCTTTTCCATGTCAGAGTTACCCAGTGTTTACCATTCAGTATGTACTGGTGACTTGCATTATTCCTTCCCATATGCATAACATACATTTGTCAGTGTTAAACCTCATCTGCCACTTCTCTGCCCAAAAGGATGATGGGCACACTCCTCATCTGGTGGGAACACTGTGTTGGTAAGGACTGATTTTGTGTTGGACTATTGTTGTAAACACCTTCACATAGGGTCCGACGTCATTGGGACTACAGTGATGTGTTTGAACATATGATGAACAAATAGCATGCAAATATGTTATAACAATAATATTTGTCTATGTCTATTTATTGTATATGTCTATTAAAAAAAATATATAGTACCAATAAATAATCAAAAAATATTAAAAAATAAAAATGGAATAATGCTATTAGGATCCAATGCTAAAAATATGTATTATAAGTCAAGAAATATAAGAGAATGTAAAATAATAGAAAAAAAAACTGTCTACCAAAGGTAAACCCAATTAATCCACCAGGTAGACCGATCATCTCAGGCATAAATTCAATCACCTCTAACTTATCACAGTACATAGACCGAATTCTGCAACAGTCAAATCAATTCCATCCTACATAAAAGACACAACAGATATCATTTCCACAATAGAAAAGATTCAATTCCAACCTCATTGGACAATAGGCACTATAGATGTTAACTCCTTATATACCACAATTAAACATGATATTGGCATACAGGCAGTTCTGAATCATCTCACTAATCATAGCTCAATTCCTAAAAAACAAATTCAATTCATCACAGAGGGGATAAACTTTATCTTAACCCATAATTTTTTCTGGTTCAATTCTGAATATTACATTCAATTACAAGGGACCGCCATGGGGACCAGATTCGCCCCCAGTTATGCTAATATATTTATGGCTCAATGGGAAGAAGACATCATACGCCCAAAACTGGGGGGGAATCTGGTCCTCTGGCAAAGATACATAGACATCATTTTCATATGGCAAGACTCAAAGGAGGAACTCTCCACATTTTTAAATAGTCTAAATAGTAACAATTATAATCTGACCTTCACTGCCAAAATATATGACACACAAATTGAATTTCTAGACCTATGTGTAAAAATACAAGGAGAAAAATTAGTGTGTAATACATATCAGAAAGATGTTATGAAGAACAGTTTTATATTATTTTCTAGCTGCCACCTTCCTAGGTGGCTGCTGAACATTCCAATGAACCAATATAGACGGCTAAAAAGAAACTGCTCTGAGAGAGAAACATTCGAAGAAGAAGCCACAAGGTTGAGCGAACTATTCATTAAGAAGGATTATTACAGAAAGTAAGACAAATGGACAGGGAGACATTCTTTCAACCAACTGTCAAAATAACAGAACAAAAGGATAATTTTAGAATAATAATGCCATATAACATACAACATAAATCAATAGAGAAAATCATTCATAAACATTGGGATATACTAGGTCAAGATAAAACACTAGGCCCTCTAATCCCAGAAAAACCATCCATCACCTATACTAGGGCCGCAAATTTGGGAATTAAGGTAGCCCCATCAATAAAACACACTCATATAAATACCAAACAAACATGGTTGGACATAAAGGGATTTTTCAGATGTGGACTATGTAGAAACTGTAAATCGACCAATTTCCCAAGAAAAACCACAGAGGTCATTTCAACAAGAAACACACATAAACACATTATTAGAGACTGCCTTTCATGCAATTCAACGGATGTGATTTATCTTCTACAATGCACATGTAAAAAACAGTATATAGGCCGAACCAAGAGACCATTAAAAGTGAGGATCGCAGAACACTTGAACAATATTCGTAAGGGATGCGAATTACATACTGTCTCAAAACACTTCAAAGAACATCATAATCAAGATCCCACAGGACTTACTTTCATGGCGCTTGAAAAAGTACCTAGACAGTGGAGAGGAGGAAATTCTGTAGAATTGGGGTGGGTGCCTTTCGGGGACGAGACATCGGGGTCAGGCTGATTACCAGCACTCCGATCTCTCCTCCTGTGAGGGGCCCCCACTCCCGTACACCATACACCACCTACAAAGAAAAAGGAAAAATACAAATAGAAAAACATACAAGAAAAACATACAAATAATATATAATATACACATAGAAGGATCATAACACCGTACTCACTTACCACAACTAGGGGAACTACATAGAAACATCTAATAAAAAGAATAAATACATTTGAAGAAAGAATAAATACATTGAAAAAAGAATAAACATACTGAAAAAAGGAATAAACACAAAGAAAAAAATGTACAAAGAGATACAAGGACCATAGGAAACAAGAGAAGTTGATCAAATCATCACTAAACCATATGAAATAGAGAAAAGGAGTTTTCATAGTAAACAAAGAGACATTTGAAAAGACAGGAAGTCACAATAAATACACAATATACCATAGTACTAAACATAATTAAAGACTCTTTTGAGTCACTACTACTTGTGTGAACATCCATTATCTAAGATCATTCAGAGGCACCGCTTATATATTGCAATTATTATTTATATTTTTATATGTCAAGATATATCCACATATATGTTTCTCCTATCAGGGAGATATATACATATTTTTATCAGCTATATTTTTATCAACAATATTTGTACCATCAGTATACATATATGTTTTTACCAGTAATATAAACTATGAAAATCCGGACCAGGTTTTGACTACAACAGAATCCAGTCCGATCTTATCTTTTCCCCATTTAAGTCAGGTCTAACTCATGCTATATAAGGATACCAGCCCTACATGCAGATCTAAAGACCACTGAGGAAGGGGCATGCAGTTTAGTCCCCGAAACGCATTTGGTATTTGAGAGATCTGCATTGGGGCATAAATGAAAGAACACACACTTTGATACCAATAAGTGTGTCGTATTCAAGTGGAGCTCTATAAAACATAGACTTTAATATTTAGATGACCAAAGGATAAGCCCTGCAAAAAGTACCTGGATTACTCTAATTTACAGATTCAGGACGCCTACAGATACACAGCGTTCCTAGCGTTACCAGCTTCCCAGCGCCGCGGGGACTCACGTGGGACGCCACGTGGGACGCAGCTTCTACTCTACAAATGTGTGCGAACTCAGCCGGCATCCTACGCTTTACCCAGCAGGCATACAAGCGCAGAGGAGAACGGACAACAGGAGGATACATCGGAGGACAAAAGGGGGTAATGTACACGCCATAATAGGTACAAGTTACCACTCTCATCCACTGTTGCCTAATTTTATCCTATGTATACAAGTATAAATCCGAGTATAATAAGTAACAACAACTGAACAACCATTAATGCATACTCCAGTATAACAAAGACAAAACAGGAGGAACACCATATTCATAGTGTGGACTTGTTTATTTATCTACAGAAAAAGACTGTTTGATTACCATTTTTATCTTATTTCTATTTTCCTTAATTTTTCCATTTTTTTTCTATTATTTTACATTCTCTTATATTTCTTGACTTATAATGCATATTTTTAGCATTGGATCCTAATAGCATTATTCCATTTATTTTTGATATTTTTTGATTATTTATTGGTACTATATATTTTTTAAATAGACATAATAAATATTATTGTTATAACATATTTGCATGCTATTTGTTCATCATATGTTCAAACACATCACTGTAGTCCCAATGACATCGGACCCTATGAGAAGGTGTTTACAACAATAGTCCAACACAAAATCAGTCCTTACCAACACAGTGTTCCCACCAGATGAGGAGTGTACCCATCATCCTTTTGGAAAATATTAACATATATTGAGGCTACGGGTAAGCCATTTGATAGGAGCACCTACCTTCCACTACTGTAATTGGTGAGCCACCACATATCTAATAACTTCTCTGCCCAAGTCTCCTGTCTATCCAGATCCATCTATAGCAGTGTACTGTCCTCTTCTGTGTTAAATAATTTACACAGTTTAGTGTCATCTGCAGAAATTGATATTTTACTGTGCAAGCCTTCTACAAGATCATTAATAAATATATTGAAGAGAATAGGGCCCAATACTGACCCCTGTGGTACCCCACTAGTGACAGTGACCCAATCTGATTTATGTGCCATTAATAAACACCCTCTGTTTTCTATCACTGAGCCAGTTACTTACCCACATACAGACATTTTCTCCCAGTCCAAGCATTCTCATTTTATATATTTTTTTTACTCATTCTCTTTTTATTAAAGAAATAGAAAGTGCAGTACATAAGATTATACATGTGAGCTAATTGTACATAGCCAAGTAACAGAGTTAGCAAGTTACACATGGAGCATCCACATAAACAGATGAAAAAGTGGGGGCAGTACCCACCTTAATAAAGAACAAATAAAGATAGGGAAAAACATTGTAAATGGAGTTAGGGATAGGGAGATAAGGATGATGGGTGGGGGAAAGTGAGGGGATAGGAAGGGTAGGGATAGAGGTGAGGGAGAGAGAAGTAAGGGAGCAAGGGGAAGAGTGTGGGAACTCTTTTGTATGCGCATAGCTTCGACAGGTGTCAAGTTGCGTCATACAGTGGCATACGGCATTCAGCAAAAACTATCTACAAGGAGCATCCAAGTGTTAGATATTTGCAGAATATAACAGGGGATCTCTGACGAGGTAACAACAGAAGAAATCAAATGACATTGCCCTCTAAAATGATCTCAAGAGAAACTCCTGAAAGATTTCCAAGGACCCCATGTTTTTAGAAATTTGGCTCTAGTATGAGATTCCCAGTGAGCTAGTTCCTCGAAGCGATATATTTGGTCAACCTTGTCTTGCCAAGCCAATAAAGTAGGTGGGAGTCGCTTCTCCAGAGTAAGGGAATGAGGAGCCTTGCAGCTGTGATCAACATAGTCGGTAGGCTATATTTAGAGGGTTTGAAGCTGTCATTGGGACACCATAGTAACACTAGTTTAGAGTCTAGTGATATTGTCATCTGACAGATTTGTTGGATCGAGGCGGATATCTCTGACCAGAAGGCCGCAATACGTGGGCAGAGCCACCAAATGTGAGACAATGAGCCCTGTTCTCTTCCACAGCGCCAACAAGTGTCAGGGATCAAATTATTTATCCGATGCAGGAATACAGGAGTCTTATACCATCTCGTCAATAGCTTGTACGAGTTCTCTTGGATTTTGATGCATCGGTTGAAGCCATGTGAATGGGCTAAAATGAAGGCTTTTTCAGGTTCAGAAAGAGAGATATTTAGCTCTTGTTCCCATGCATCTAGAAAATAAAGCTTTGTGGGCATTGAGGAGATAAGATGCCTATATAGGACGGAAAGTGATTTTTTGGGTTCTCGCGGCGCGCTTAAGGCCTTTTCCGCCCAGGTCAAGTCTCTATTAGGTTCATGTGGAAGGGTGATATTCTTAAGGTCTCTGCGAAGATCTTCCAGGTGGAAAAAAGGTATGTTTCGTGCTACCAAGAGATCTTGGACCTTGGCCCATTTAACAGAGCCATCTGTCTCAGAGATATCCAACAATTTGGAGTCGTGTAGGAGCGCCCAGGCCCCAGATGGAGCCATGATATTGGGATGTAGATGTGTCTGTATAAGAGCCAGTGGAATATTAGGATGGGGAAACTGTAAGTCTTTAGACTTATATAAGGTACTCCACACAGTCAGAGTACCTCTTAACATGCCCATGTCAGAGGTGCGATTGCTCAAGGCTGTTCTAGTACCCCAGAGGATCATCCTCTCAGTGTTCGACAAAAGAAGGCGTTCCATGTCTGAGCACAGATTTAAAGACTGTGAGGTGAGTAACGAGAGACCTCTGCCCATATGCACTGCCTTGTAGTAAAGCTGCAGATCAGGGAGCCCAAAACCTCCAAATCTTCTCTCTTTAGTGAGAAGAGAGTAGGCTATCCTCGGTGCTCTTACCCCCCCAAAGGAAGTGAGAAAAAACCCTGCGGACCTCAGAGAAGAAGGAAGAGGGTATCCAGATTGGAAGTACTTGGAGCAGGTACAGGAATTTAGGAATGATATATGTTTTCAAAAAGTTTTTTCTGCCTATCCAGGAGATAAAAGGGATCTTTAAGGACTTAAGCTGTGAGCGTACCATCGTCAGGAGGGGGACAAAATTGTGAGAGAAAAGATCCTCGGGATTCGCCGATATGTGAGCTCCCAGGAATTGGATGGTAGAGGATGCCCAAGAAAAGGGGGAGAGGAGTTTCAATTGGTTAATTACTGAAGCGGGACAGTTTATATTTAAGGCAACAGATTTTGTGTAGTTAATTTTGAAGTTAGATAAAGATCCAAATGTCTGAAAAAGTTCTAGCAGTCTAGGGAAAGAGCTTAAAGGATTGGACGTCATAATCAGAAGATCATCGGCGAATGCTGCTGTTTTGTGCGTACCTGGGCTGAGAGGGATCCCTTGAATTAAAGGGTCCTGTCTGATAGTTTGAAGCAGAGTTTCCATCACCAAGACAAATAGGGCCGGGGATAGGGGGCAACCCTGCCTGGTACCGTTACGTATCTGAAAGCAAGGGGACAGAATTCCGTTGACCCTGACCCTGGCAGACGGGGAAGGTGTACAATGAGAGAACAGCTTGTACAAATTGTTGCGGTATACCAAAGCTATCTAAGGCTTTTGACATGAATTGCCAGCTGACTCTGTCAAACGCTTTCTCTGCATCTGTGCTGAGAAGCGCCATTGGGTGGTTAGTCTTTTTAGCCCAGGAAATGAGGCGAAGCAAGCGTACAGTATTCTCCTTTCCCTGTCTGCCAGAGACAAAGCCAACCTGCTCTGCGTTAACCAGGAAGGGAAGGAATTTCTGAAGTCGTTGAGCTAATATCTTTGCCCACCACTTAATGTCCGTGTTAAGCAGAGAAATCGGGCGGTAGCTCCCACAGTCCAATGGGTCCTTCTTCTCTTTGTATATAATTGTTATATGCGCCTCTAAGGCTTGTGCAGAGAGAGAGCCACCTTGTAAAAGCGAATTACAAAAAGCAGCAAAGTGGGGGATTAGTGTATCCTTAAATGTCTTATAGTATTGTATCGAGAACCCATCAGGGCCCGGGCTTTTACCAGATGGAATGGAAGAGAGAATATTTCGGATTTCATCTTCCTGGACCGGGGCTATAAGTCTATCTGCGTCGGTGACGGAAAGCCTGGGTAACATAAGGGATGATAAAAAAGTGGAAGTGGCATCAGCAATATCAGGGGCAGCAGGTTGGGGAGAGTTAGAAAGATTGTATAAAGCAGCATAGAAGTCATGAAATGCTTTCGCAATATCAGGGGTGGAGGTGTGGCATTTACCCGTGGCTCCTCTAATAGACGTAATGAAGGAATCAGTTTGCTGTTTTTTCAAGAGGGCAGACATCAATTTATTCCCTCTATCCCCATGTGCATATGCTTTGAACTTGGATCGAAGCAATAGTTTGGCAGAAGTAATATTCATCAAGTTTTTCAGCTCAGTGCGTAGGGTAAGAAGATCCTGAGCTAGTGATCTAGCTTTAGTCTGCTTATGAGCTATTTCCAGTGTAGATATTTGGGAAAGAAGGTCATTAAGCTTCTCTAACCTGCATTTTTTAACAAAGGACCCCAATGCAATGAGTTCACCACGGATAACGGCTTTATGAGCCTCCCAGGTAGTAGTTGGAGAAACCTGATCATTTGCGTTGTATTGGAAGTACTCCTTCAGTTTGGATTTAATTCTATCTATATGGGAGGGATCTGCTATCAATGTGTCATTTAGCCTCCAGTTCCATTCTTTCTGAGGAATTTCTTTGATACACAAGTGTAGAAAGATAGGGGCATGATCTGAAAGGGTGATAATCCCAATATCAGCTCTTGAAGCAAGTGCAATATGGGCAGAGGATAAAAATAGATAATCGAGTCTGTGGTAGGATGTCCTGTCATATGAGTAGAAGGTATAGTCTAGAGTGGACGGGTTTAGGGACCGCCACACATCTGTAACCCCTATTTCTTTCAATGCACCCCGTAGCCTAGCTAAATTTCTATAAGACACTGTTGTTTTCCTCGTAGAAGAATCCAAGTCAGGTTCTAGGGGAAGATTAAAATCCCCCCCTAGTACTACAATACCTTCCTTTAGGGAGGATAAGAGCTTAAGGGTCTGAACGAGCCAGCGAACCTGATTTTTGTTGGGCGCATATAAATTTGCCAAGGTTATCTGTTTGCCCGCGATGGAGCCTTTGACAAATATATATCTCCCCTCTGGGTCAGCAACGGTCACTGCATGTTTAAAAGGGAGGTGTTTATGTATCGCAATGCTGACCCCTCTACTGGCTGAGGAGTAAGCACTGTGGAACCATTGGGAGAATTTTCTTGGGGGTAGAGTAGGAATTCTACCCAGTTTAAAATGCGTCTCTTGGAAAAAGGCAATCGAAACTTTTTCCTTGTGTAGAAGTGCATTGATTTGAGATCGTTTCTTAGGCTCGTTCAGGCCCCGCGCATTCATGGAGGATACAATAACAGATGCCATCACAATATAAATGTGCTAGACACTTTGAAGCATGAGTTCCACAAGGGCAATGGAGGGGACAGTACGAGAAAAGAAGGGCAGTGCGGAGAGGAAAATAGGGACATAGTAAGAGAAGACAATAGGGTATTGTCAAAATGGAGAATTTGACAACAGAAACATATGAAAAAACAGATCAGTACTCTGTGGAGCACCTGATAAGCGACCCGCCGCTCCCATTGACACCATGAGCGGCGAGATACCCAGGTGGGGGGGGGTCCACAGAGTCACCTGTGGTCTAACAGTGACCAACAGATAAATAGTATATCCGTATAGGAGAGACACTGGATCAATCCCGGCTCTAACATTTAGCAGAAATAGGGCATGTCAGAATAAAACAGTAGAACATGGCTGGAGGAAGGTCAATCGTAAACGCCAAACAAAGTCAAAACGCAACACAAAATCCCCTAAACATGTGGGGATGATAATAGAAGAACAGAAGAACTCTCTTATCTTATGAGGTATCCCATCATAATAGCAACTTCCAGTGAGTTCGCCTTCAGGGAGACGGGCGGCTAGAGTCCACTTCAAAAGATCCAGGCGTATGAGTCCCGCAGGGGTGTACAAAGGAGCCAAAAATCATGACGAGGCTTGGACCTGAGGGTTCTGTAGACACGGGGAAAGCCCGCAATCATATAGGACTAGGTGTCCGAATCGCCATGGACGGGGAGACTTCCAAATCCACCCGGACCCGGTTAGCAAAGACAGGGTCCAGTAGCAAAATTGTAGATGAGGAACAGGAGTGACTTACTCAGGTCTTGGGTCTGGAGCGACGCTCTCTGCCGGACTTCCCGGCCTTCCCTGGAGAAACCAACTGCCAGGGGTCTGGTTGTGGAGGTACAGGGACCGGAGGGCTTTGGTCCGCAGGCATCCATGACGGAATCTCTAGTGGCGGGATGTCTAAGGCCTCCCACGCGAGCTTCAGGTCTTGGGGGGTCCGTATGGTCACCTGTCGCCCATTTTTAAGAATTGCAAGGCCAAAGGGGTAGAGCCACCGGAAGGGCGTAGATGAGGCCCTCAAAGCCTCAAGGAGTGGGCGAAGCAAGCGTCTCTTTGCAAGCGTGGAGGGCGCCAAATCTTGAAAAAGTGAAATGTCCACGTCCAGATGCTTGAGAGGTCCTTTCTCTCTGCTATTCTTCAATATTGCTGCGGTATCCACGTAGCTCAAAAGCCCGCAAATTACATCACGCGGTGGATCATTGGGCTTGGGTTTCGGTCGGAGAGCCCTGTGGATGCGCTCAATCACAACCAATGCCGCTTTGTCAGGGCCTATCAGCGATGCGAAGATCTCTCGTGCGGCCGCAGGCAGGTCTTCTGGTCCCACCAGTTCAGGTAGGCCCCGAATGCGCAGATTGCGTCGTCGACTCCTATCTCATTTTATATATTAACCTTTTATGTTGTACCGTGTCAAATGCTTTGGAAAAGTCCAGATATACGACATCCATTGATTCGCCGCGGTCCAGTCTAGAGCTTACCTCTTCATAGAAACTGATTAAATTGGTTTGACATGACCGATCCCTCATGAAGCCATGTTGATAAGGAGTTATTTGCTTTTTTTCATTGAAGTACTCCAAGATAGCATCTCTTAGAAAACCCTCAAACAGTTTACCCACGACAGATGTTAAACTTACCGGCCTATAGTTTCCAGGCTCTGTTTTTGGACCCTTTTTGAATATTGGCACCATATTTGCTATGCACCAATCCTGTGGAACACTACCTGTCAGTATAGAGTCCTTAAATATCAGAAATAAGGGTCTGGCTATGACATTACTTAATTCTCTTAGGAAAGGGGGTGTATGCCATCCGGTCCTGGCGATTTGTCTATTTTAATATTTTTAAGACGTCGCTGTACTTCTTCCTGGGTCAGACAGGGCACTTTTAAAGGGGAATTTACTTTTATATTCTGCATTTCATCTGACAGTTTATTTTCCTCAGTGAATACAGTGGAGAAAAAGATATTTAGTAACATAGTAACTTAGTTTATAAGGCCAAAAAAAGACATCTGTCCATCCAGTTTGGCCTGTTATCCTGTAAGTTGATCCAGAGGAAGGCAAAAAACCCCTGTGAGGTAGAAACCAATATTGCTCACTTTAGGGGGAAAAAAAAATCCTTCTCGACTCCAATCAGGCACTCAGAATTACTCCCTGGATCAACAACCCATCTCTAGTAACTATAACCTGTAATATTATTACACTCCAGAAATACATCCAGACCCCTCTTGAACTCTTTTACTGAGTAGCTTTTACTTAGTAGCTTTGCTTTCTCCTCATCGCTCTCTGCAACTCCCCCCTCATTACTCTGTAAGGGGCCGACACCTTCAGGTTTATACTTTTTACCATTTATATAATTGAAGAACATTTTAGGGTTAGTTTTACTCTCTTTGGCGATTAATCTCTCGGTCTCTAGTTTGGCTGCTTTTATTTGTCTTTTACATATTCTATTTTTTTCCTTATAGTTTTTCAATGCTTCCTCCTCCCCTCCTGTTTTAGTGATTTAAATGCTTTCTTTTTGTCATTTATTGCTTTCTTTACAGTTCTATTTATCCACAGTTTTTTTTCTTGTTCCTTAACCTTTTATTCCCATAAGGTATGTACCTCTCACAATTAGATATTAGGATACTTTTAAAAATATCCCATTTTGTGGCCGTATTTTTATTTTTGGGGACTTTGTCCCAGTTAGTTAGGTCTATGGCCTCTCTTAGTTGACTAAATTTAGCTTTTTTGAAGTTTGGTATTTTTGTTCTTCCCTGAAGAAATACTCTTTTGAATGACAATTGGAAAGTTATTATATTATGGTCACTATTTCCCAGGTGTCCCCCGACCTGCACATGTGTTGTTCTGTCAGGTCTATTGGTTAATACTAAGTCCAGTATGGCCGTCCCTCTAGTGGGGTCCTGAACCAGTTGGGAAAGGTAATTGTCTTTGGTTATTTCCAAGAACCTGTTTCCTTTATGAGATATACAGGTTTCAGTTTCCCAGTCTATATTTGGGTAGTTGAAATCCCCCATAATAACGACCTCAGTATGATTTGCCGCCTCGTCTATTTAGTTTAGAAGTAGATTTTCTGTGGACTCTGGTATATTGGGTGGTTTATAATAAACTCCTATTAGTATTTTGTTATTGTTTTTGGCTCCATTTATTACTACCCACAGTGACTCCACATCTTCACGTCCCTCACTTATATCTTCCTGGAGTATGGGCTTTAGACAGGACTTTACATAAAGGCAGACCCCTCTCCCTCTACGGTTTTGGCGATCCTTTCTAAACAGACTGTAACCCTGTACGTTAACTGCGCAGTCATAGCTATCATCCAGTCATGTCTCAGTTACTCCCACTATGTCATAGTCCTCCTCACACATCACTAATTCCACAGGCTTCTGGCATTAGTGTACATACAGTTAAGAGGTTTATGTATATTTTTTACCCCACACCTTTCCTTCTGAACTGTTCTAGTTCCTCCTTCCATTCCTCCCCCAGTTCCATTACCTTGCCCCAGGTCTCTATCTACACTATCTTCCCCTCCTATAATGTAGTTACCCTCCCCCCCAGTCCCTAGTTTAAACACTCCTCCAGCCTTCTAGCCATCTTTTCCGCCAAAACAGCTGCCCCTTCCCCATTGAGGTGCAGCCCATCCCTACGGTAGAGCCTGTAGCCGACAGAGAAGTCGGCCCAGTTCTCCAAGAACCCAAACCCCTCCTTCCCACACCAGTTCTTGAGCCACTTGTTTACCTCCCTAATCTCCCGCTGCCTTTCTTGTGTGGCTCGTGGTACAGGCAGTATTTCGGAAAACACTACCTTTGAGGTCCTTGCCCTAAGCTTATGCCCTAAATCCCTAAAATCATTTTTAAGGACGCTCCACCTACCTCTAACTTTGTAATTGGTTTCCGATATGGACCATGACTGCTGGATCTTCTCCAGCCCCACCCAGTTATCTGTCAACCCGATCCGCGATGTGCCGAACTCGAGCACCAGGAAGACAACACACCATTCGACAATCCCGGTCTTTGTGACAGATTGCCCTCTCTGTACCCCTAATAATTGAGTCTCCCACTACCAGCACCTGTCTGGCCTGCACCTGTACCTGTATATTTAATACTCCTAATGGGAATCATCTGACCTGTATATAGCCCCTAATAAGGCCTAAGATGTTATTAAAAAGGCAAACAGTTCAATCTCTGAAATTAATGCATTTTGCATAAGGGTGTTCAGATCAAATACCCTGTGGGTCTCTGCTCTAGGCATTTTCATAATGAATAATAAAACATTAATAATACAATAATAATATAATCCCTTTAAATGATACTGCAACGGTGTGAATTGTTACAAATTGTAATACTGGAATCTACTGATGACTAACCTGAATTTGTTCTTTTCTTATCCCGCACCTGTATTGCTAGATACATCACTGGAACTAGTACATGTATTAATGAAAAACAGAACAGATGACATAATTGAGCTTACTTTTGCCTTTAACTTGTGCCACTGAGATGAGATTCATGTGTCTGATGTACAATGTGATCTGTGTAAGCACTTTCAGAGGCTTTCTTCATATATATAAGGTCTTCTAGTCCTTAAGGCAACATAAAAATCATCGCTGCCCTGACAACCTTCTTGACATTTTGCAAGAGTAACGATTCTGCAACGTCTATGTCATTAAAAATGGCCCATTACTAGAGGGTAATTATGTCTCAAGACTTACATGAGCTCCGGAGCCCATCTCTGTAAAATACTCATAAGCTTAATGCACTTCTACTCTCTGCTGTATTCACAATCATTTTAGCTCAGTTACTTTTTAAGGTGGGACTTCCAGTCTTCACCTGGTTAATTTTTTTCTCTTTCTTACTGTTTCAAAGATGGAAAAATGTTTTTTATGTGGTTTTGGTGGTCTTGTTAGAATAAGGCCATGTTCATATTTTATACACAGTGTTCATAGTAAGACAGTGTGAAGTTAGACAAGTAATCTAAAGATCCTCCAGATGTACTGCAGTATGATGCTGGGTCATAAATCTGGTGTCCCCTTTAGACTGTCTAGTGTAACTTTATACCACCATTAGTTGGATCCCTTTGTGAAAACATTTTCCACAATTTTGGTACAAAATGTCATACATTAAGCCATATCCTTCCAAGAGAAGCCACATCTTTTTATTTAAGCCATCCCCCAGTGCCCACACACACACTGTGTCAAGCAAGGGGTGATGGATTATTTTTCTTGGCTTGCTTGTGTCATATATGTTTTAAACTGAGATGTGCTACTTTAGGCCAAAATGCATTCAATATTAGCACAATTTACAACAGAATTCAGAGGCAGACACAATAATAAAAGTGGGCCAGAGTACAACTAACATTTTTTGGCAGGAAATGCCTGCTGAACGTATCCATAGACTTTAATGACTAGAAATCATCTGAAAGCCATGCATGGCTTCCACATCCAGTCTGCGAATGAAGTGAGTGAAAAGCTGTTTGATTTGTTTTATTTGTCTCTATACAGAGTTGGTGTGGATCCAGACCAGGACTTGAAGGATCGACCTGCAAACCAGGTGAGCCTCTAGGGTGGTTATTCTTAAGTGGTGGTAAGTAATGCTTAAATTGGTTGTCCAAGTTATTTTTTTGTCCTTACTAGGCAAATGTAATGTTTTTTTCAATGCACTTTCTTTAACTTCAGTGGCTCCTTTCTCAGATTTCACTGGGAGTCACGTGATGTCAGCTTCTCTCCCTGCTCTGCTGATGTTTGGTGCACAAGCGTGAGGAGCAGATAACAGTCTGTACAAGAGACGTCACTGTGCTGGCCACGCCCCCTGCACTGACGACTGCTGCTCTCTGCTCTCTCCCTGGATTCTTTCGGATAAAACATTAACCCCTTCAGCCAGCACAGACTCAGGGCTGAAGGCTTTACTGAGTAGCTGCAGGCAGTGAGGAGGCAAATGCTGGGCACAGGAGCTGACAGACTAGAGAAGATCTGTAGAGTATTGCACAAGAGCAGGTAGGGAGAAGATCCTGTGTGTATCAGCAGTGTCATTGTACAACTGGGACTTGTGGTCCTACACATACAACATGCTGCTGAGTATCCTAGCAGTCAGACATGTCACTCAGAACAGACTTATTCACTCCCTTTGCAGAGCAGGGGGAGGAGAAGATATTATTGTTACTGCAGGTAAACAAAGGGCCAGAAGAGAACCAGCGAAATGAGGAAATATACAATTTTTGCCTAAAACTTAGATATTGCTGCCCATCAGATTTAAAGTGCGATATTTTTTTTTCATAGCTCGGATAACCCCTTTAAGTGTTGTAAGACTATGACCTAGGATTGTTTGCCTAAAGTGGTTCACCTCTGCTATTGGTAACTGGGTGAGCAGGCATCTCTTGCCATTTACTGTGTATCAAGCCAGGACCAAAAAGCAGAGAGTGACAATTTTAAAGAGGACTCCTAACTTGTCTAATTTAGCAACTACTTGCATTCCCTATCTAATAAAAACTCTGATACATCTATTCTTTTGACGTTATGTTGTGTGCTGCAAGTTTATGAATGAATTGCCAGTAGTTTGCAATAAAGGTCCATCTGGGTGTGTTCCTGCACAGCCTTTCATAGGCACCACTGGTTGGGTAGTGTCAGACTGTGCAGGAATGCAACTCGAGTGGTAAGACTAAGGTGGACTATTATTGCAGACTGAGAATGCAATACTAAGTCAGGATAGTTGGCAGGTCCTCTTAAAATAAAAAATAAAATGTTGCATTGTTTCAGGTTGCAGTCTTCATTCAATCATTCCAAACCTAATTTATTAGCTCCTTGTGTGAGTCATTTCTTACATGGAAATGTGTCTTCCAATAATGCATGCTGATGTGAGATATGTGTGTTAAGGATGCTGTTACTTTCACTAGCTCTCATACAATGCATTTTAAAGTCTTCAGACCCTTTCACTTTTTCACATTTTGTTACGTTGTGGCCTTGTGTTAAAATAAAAGCAAATTCCACTTTTCCCCCATTATTCTGCACTCACTCCCCCATAATGCCAAATGAAAACAGAATGTTGGAAATCGTTAATTTATTGAAAAGGAGAAACCAAAAAAATGCATTGACATAAGTATTCAGATCCTTTCCTCAGCACTTGGTTGAAGCACCTTTGACAATTACAGCCTACAGTCTTCTTGGGTATGATGCCACAAGATTTGCACATCTGGATTTGGGGATTTTCTGCTATTGTTATTTGTAGATCTTCTCACGCTCTGTCAGGTTGGGTGGGGAGTGTTGGTCGACAGACATTTTCAGGTCTCTCCTGATATGTTTGATTAGGTTCAAGTCAGGGCTCTGGCTGGGCCACTCAAGGACATTAACAGAGTTGTCCCTAAAACACACTTGTGTTGTCTTGGCTGTGTGCTTAGGGTCATTGTCTTATTAGAAGAACCTTTGGCCAGTCTGAGGTCCAGAACACCTTGGATCAGGTTTTCATTAAGAATATCTCCATTCAGCTTTTCCTAAACCCTGACCGGTCTCCCTGCCACAGCCACTGAAAAACACCCCCACAGCATGATGTTGCCACCGCCATACTTCACTGTAGGGATGGTATTGAGCAGTTGATGAGAAGTGCCTGATTTCTTCCAGACATGACACTTAGAATTGAGGCCAGAGAGTCCAATCTTGGTTTCATCAGACCAAAGAATCTTGTTTCTCACAGTCTGAGAGTCCTTTAGGTGCATTTTGCAAACTCCAGGCAGACTTCCATTTGTCTTTTACTGAGGCTTCTTTCTGGCCTAGATTAGTGGAGTGCTGCAGTGATGGTTGACCTGGAAGTTTCTCCCATCTGCACACAGGATCTTTTCAGCTCAGCTAGAGTGACCATTGGGTTCTTAATCACCTCACCTATCAAGGCCTTTCTCCCCTAATTACTTCGTTTGGTGTTGCGACCAGCTCAAGGAAGAGTCCTAGTTGTTCCAAACTTAAGAATTATAAAGGCCACTGTGCTTTCGGGAAATTTCAGCTTTTTTTGTGCATTGCCCTCTCCAGGTCTGTGCCTCCATACGATCCTGCCTCTGAGCTCTACATGCAGTTCTTTCATGACTTGATTTTTGCTCTTTTATGCATTGTCAGCTGTGAGACCTTATATAGACAGGGGTATATCTTTCCAAATCATGTCCAATCACCCGAATGTATAAAAACATCTCAAAGATTATCAAGAGAAATGGTAGGCCCCCAGCATTAACTATAAAGTGTCATAGTTTAAGGTCT
The DNA here is from genome assembly GCA_900303285.1 of Rhinella marina. Lineage (NCBI taxonomy): Eukaryota > Metazoa > Chordata > Amphibia > Anura > Bufonidae > Rhinella > Rhinella marina. The sequence continues at coordinate 78,868 of ONZH01022175.1, read as the reverse complement.
GAAAACTTATGTCAATGAGAAATTTTAGTTTTTCCTTTTTAATAAATTAGCAAAAATGTCTAAAATTCTGTTTTCACTTTGTCATTATGAGGTATTGAATGCAGAATGATGAGGAAAAACTGATTTTTTCAGTTTTTATTTTAGCACAAAACCACAATATAACAAAATGTGAAAAAGTGAATTGGTCTAAAGACTTTTCGAGTGCACTGTATTTCAGCAGATCTTCATTCTGTACCACTTTCCCCTCTTACAGCCCATGGGAGATTTCCTCTTCCCATGCTGACATGATGCTGAGGAGTGTGTGAAATCTCTCCTCTCTCTCTTATGTTTGCTCTCTCCCCACTGTCCCTGTAGATTCTGCTGTGTCATCTCTTCTTTCTACAGACAGCCTCTGTGCGATTACTCCCCAGTCCTCCTCCAGATGATGCTATGGGTTCTCCTCTTTAACTATATAGCTTGGGTGGTCTTCTCCCGTTCAGATCACCGGTGCTTTCCTTGTCTTTAACAGCTTGCTCTGCTTTGTACATTCTTCCCCCTTTCCTACCTGTTGGGCATATCTAACACTGAAGGAAGGGAGAGCAGAGAATGCAGATGTGGATGTGCATTGTGAGATTTATGGCAAGAGTGCAGCCATCTTTGTAAAGATGTTACACAGACTCTTCAGGTGCAATGTGGTAGGACATTCTTAAAGGGGTTTTCCGAGTTATATTTATTGATGACCTATCCTCATGATAGGTCATCAATAGCAGATCGGCGGGGGTCCAACACCCGGCACCCCCGCCGATCAGCTGTTTGAAAAGGAGGCGCGAGCCGTGCCAGCGCTGCTTCCTCTTCATTGTTTACCTATACTGATGCTCCCTGTAACATCAGTAGTGGTGAGCAGGTGTAATTACACCTAATGGTCCAATTCATTTCAATGGGACAGCTCGTTCCCATACACTTGTATATTGAAAATGAATATTGAAATGAATGGGATGGCTTCGGTGTAATTACACCTGCTCACCGCTACTGATGTTACAGTGAGCAGGTAAACAATGAAGAGGAGGCAGCGCTGGCACGGCGCGCGCCTCCTCTTCAAACAGCTTATCGGCGGGGGTGCTGGGTGTCGGACCGCAGCCGATCTGATATTGATGACCTATCCTGAGGAAAGATCATCAATAAATATAACTCGGATAACCCCTTTAATGAATGCTATTTAGAAAGTTGCCTGATTTTTCATTTAGTTAGTAAGGGAACTGTAAAAGGATAGATATTGCTTATTAATATCAATAGTTGTTATCAACAGCAATATCTGACCTGACTGGTGCAAAAAGGATGGAATATTACCAATTAACAGATGACAACGGCCTTTTCCTCCTAGCTCGTGGGATTGTTCTCGGTTTATACCACAGCTACAGTATGTTGCCTTGGTATCACTAGGAATAACACACAACTCTTGCAGATGTAACACAAAAGACACCTTTACTCAACTACAATGTACTACAACATACACACATACTTTCAATATCATGGACATATCAGTATACATACACGATGTAACTGGCTTATGGTCTAACAATATAAACAAAAGCTGGTCTGCGTGAGGAATGCCCCCGTGAGTAGGTGTAGTAACACTCCCCCCCATTCATTGTACCTGTGATGTAAGCACAGGAAGGGGCAGGGACATGACTGTGGAACCACATGGCAGTGTGATGTTACTCACTCAACCATGTGTCCAATTTAAATATCAAAACAGGGCTGAATCTCAGCCCTGTAACATATCCCCCTGAATTACTGATTATTAAATTCATCAGTAATTATAGGATCACTGTCCAAACTATCCAAACTACACCTTGTATGTATACCTACGTGGCACATGAAAACAAAAATAGACACTATGAAGGAGATTAAAAAAAACCTTCTGTGTAATTAGAGCACAGTAGGAAAAAAACACCTGCATAGTGGAAAAGGAGAAAAGAAAGCAAAGTCGTAAAAGAAACACAAAACATTGGAGAATTCTCCTCTTCATCTTTATGTCCTAGTCCTTTATAGGCCTTTGGTCCTTTATGGTTCCTCCTCCATCACACCATTGAGAAAGTCAGCTCTACATCTTTCTTTGGTGTCTCATGGCCGAAGCTCAGCTGTGTTCCTGGGGCACCCCATGTTCCATCTGGAATACAAGACTAAGGCCCCATTCACACGACCGTATGAATGGGGCCGTATCTATCCGCAAAAATGCGGGAATAGATGCGGCCCCATTCACCTCTATGGGCCCGGGAGCCGCGGCACGGAGCTAGCTCCGTGCCGCGGCTCTTTTGAAGCACGTTCTATACTTGTCTGTGCGCACGGACAAGTATAGGCATTTTCAATGGGGCCGCACGCCCCCGTATATTTGCGGGTCCGCAGTAATGCGGGCCCCAATTATACGGTCGTGTGAATGGGGCCTAACACCAGTATCCAAGAAGCAAACATGGTTTTCACAAACACTTCATGATTACTTTGTCTCATTAAACTCAATGAATATGGACTTCCTTTATTACATTACACAGGTATGGGTGTTTATGGATGAACTTGCTGCTAGGTCACTAGTATGCAGAACTGCATTAATGAGTTATCCAAAATGGTATCAGACTTTTCCTTGTCCCATAGCTCACAGTCACATCCACCATCATGTTTGCCCTGTAAAGAAATCTGTGTTTCAATTAGGGCAACGGGGGGATTGGGGACTCCAGAGAGTAGGAGATTGAATGCCCCAAGTCCTGGTTTAGGGAAATGTATGGTACAGAAATCTAACAAATACAAGAAAAACTATATATAAAAACAGGGATGAATCTCAACCCTGCCTGCAACAGGAACAATAAAATAAAATTGATGTCCATAGAGTTTAATGCTTACTTTTCCCTGTAAGGTAGCTTAAGGGAACATGAGCATTTACACTCCAGGCACTGAGAGCAGCTTTAGGGTACCTGCACACAATGCGGATTATGTGAGGTTTTTCTGTTTGGCTTTTGATGCTGAAAAAACACAAATTAATACAGTACTAGCAAAGTTAATGAGATTAAAGGGGTTGCCCGGGAATTAAAAAAATAAAAATACTTAAATATTAATATAATACATATATTCCCAAATACCTTTCATTAGTTATCATGGCTCATTTCCTCTGGGGAGCAATCATCAGAAGAAATAATAAAACCACCGTGCTATTAGTCCACACAAAACCTGTCCTAATCACATAGGAGGACAAGTTACTTCAGAGCACTGAGGTAAAGATCTGCCTCATCCTCCTCTCTGCTCCGCTTGTCAGGGATTATGATCCTGAGTACAGTTTAATATGATCTTCATCTAAATCTCTGTAGGAATGGCGTTCATGAGGAGACATGAAAATACAGAGAGGAGGGTGGGGATGTGGGTAATGAGCAGCAGCACTTGTATGCAGTCTCCATTACCATAGTCTATCCTGTCCATCCTCTCTGTACTTCATGTTTCCTCATGAACTCCATTCCTACAGAGATTCAGCTGAAGATCTTATCATCTGTATTAGTTATAATGGCTCATAATGAAATGTATTTGGCAATATATTTATTATAAAGTAATATTTAATTATTTTCATTTTCTTAATTCCCGTAGAACCCCTTTAATGAAATCTCATGTGCGCTTTGCACTTTTTTTATATGGGTAAATTTACCTGTTGTGCTGATTTTAACATCTGTATCGTGTCAGTTGTTTGTGGATTCTGCATTTTATGTATAGTGAATTTCCCCAAAGACTTCAGTGGGTTTGTTAACAGAAAATTGTATAAAAACTACACAAAAAGCGCACTAATACCAAAAAGGGTGAATTTATGTGCATTTTTTAAACAAATTTTCTGCATACAACTACACAATGTCTGCAGGTAACCTTACTCTGTGGGAAGAATAGACATTTCTAGGGCTTAGTGGTCATTTATGTGGCTCATAGATCAGTTTTTCATGGAAATGCTGAAAGATTTCATCCCCAGCTGCGGGAAACAGAGTATCCAAGGCGAGATTTCTTTTCTAAACTTTTCTCTGGCATCTATTATTGTATTAGTTGCTGTCGAGCGGCGAATTGTTCGGCAAACTAATTATAAAAAGCCCCATGCTGCATTCCTGCTCTGTCCTCTGTCACCCTAGTGCATTAAAAATGCTTATTAGCCACAGCACCTTTTCACAAAGATGTTTTTAAATCCAGCAAACAGTTCATCGCTGCTGCCTCTAATGAATGCAGGAAATTCTTTGATGTCTCTCTGGCTATGGAAATCAGAACCATATCTCTGTGTTTAGAAAGCTGAAGTAGCTGTTCTGCATTCATGTTATCCATTGTGGAGAAGATGCTTCAGAACAAAGTGCTTTGCATTTAATGAATGCACAATATATAGGGGAGATATACAGGTATATACCCTACTGATAGCTCTGTTGAAACTGATGTCACTGGGCTATAAAAACTCGCTACTTAAAGGGGTAGTCCCAGAAAAAATATTCTACCAGCACCTGGATCTGAATACTTTTGTAATTGCAAGTAATTTAAAATTTTGTATAGCCACTGAGTAATTCAATAAAATGTTACTGTATAGCGCCACCTGCTGGTTTTTTTCCTATTTCTTTGTCCTGCTCACTGAGAAGGCCGCACATGCTCAGTTTCATCCTTCAACTGCCTCCTAAGCTGTGAGCTTTATATAAATCTAGCAGAGCAATGAATGGGGAGATCTCTTGATCCATGTGAGGTACAGGGCTGGTTCTTTGTTAGACATAGATTGCCAAGTACTATATGATGTCTGATTTTCAATTTTTACATTAATCGTGGGAAAACTCACACTCACCTCCTGCTGTGAGCGCTTGTCTGCTGGTCTCTAGGTGCCGTGTATGAGCTGTCGGGGGGCGGTACCTCTCCCTTTCATTGATGGCACAGACAAGTGGCTCTGGGATAATGTTGTCTTGCCCCTTGCATAAGTGTGAGCAGTCCTGAGTGTGACATATACAGCTTATATGAGATGGCCAGGATGGTAGGGAGCTACTGCACATGTGCAACTAGCAAAGACTCCGGCACAGAATTGCTCAGTAGATGTAACCCCCTGACAACGAGCACTCTATAATGAAGTACAAATATACACTTATCCAGTAGAGGAGGCACAATTGTAACAAGGAATATATTAGTAACTACTTTATTATAGTAAAAAATATACAATGCAACAGCACTCTGCAAACCAAAATAATAAGTACAAAAATGCCATAGTTGTAGAAAATATTCTGGTACTAATGCTAGGCTTATTTTGCAAATATGAGATTCTTGGCAAATGCATTTTGTAGAAAATTATTTGGGCCCGTCTGCCAAACGTCAAGGTGATCTCTGTAAGAGATTATAGTGTGGGTTCCGCATGCATGGAGCCTGCATCCCCTGAATATAAAGGAGACCATTGTGGCACCATGAGAGGTATAATACAGTGTGGGCTCAGCATGCATGTGGAACTTGCATTCCCTGAATGTAATCGTGGCCGGTATGGCACCAGTGAATGTGGTATTTAGTGTTAGGTTCCCGTCTTACAGAGATCGCCTTGACGTTTGGCAGATGGGCCCAAATAATTTTCTACAAAATGTATTTGCCAAGAATCTCATATTTACAAAATAAGCCTGGTATTAGCACCAGAATACTTTCTTTTACTATGGCATTATTGTACTTTATTTGGTTTGCAGAGTGCCGCTACATTGTATATTTTCTACTTTTGTTGCTTTCAGCCATGGCAACGTGCACCTGCTCACTGGGATGTGCTGACTGACCCCCAATTTTATTTTGTACTTTATTATAGTGTTATAGTCAACATTAGAATACATGTTCCAAGTGAAACAACCCCTTTAAGGACCAAGCCTATTTTCATATTTGGGTCCACAAGAGTTTTTCACTTTTGCATCAGTGCATTTAGTGAGCCATAGCTTTTTACATGTTTTGTTTTGAAGACGTATGATGGCTAGTTTTTGTGAGGTGAGTTGGAAACATTTTGGAGCAGACATTTAGCCTTTAACTTTTATTAACTGTCTTGTGGGAATGGAGGAAAACAGCAATTTTGCCATTGTTTTTTGAGTTTATATTTATGCCATTTATTGTGCGTCATACTGTAAGTATGGTGTTTTTTATTGTATGGGTTAGTATGATTACAGCTATAGGAAATATGTATAGTTGTTTTTATGTTTTACTACTTTTGCACAACAAAGCCACTTAAATTAGTTTTTTGTCGGCATATTCCAAGAGCCACAACTATTTTATTTTTCAGTCAACACAGCTGTCTAAGGGAAAATGAGCTGTAATATTTATTGGTATCATTTTGAGGTACATTTGAAATTTTGATCTTTCATCATGGAACACATAAATATCACATTAGATTTATGGTATAAGTCAAAAAATGTAACCTTCATTTAAAGGGGTATTCCTATCTCAGACAATGGGGACATATCGCTAGGATATGCCCCCATTGTCTGATAGGTGCAGGTTTCACCTTTGGGACCCACACCTACACCTAAAACGGAGCAGGGAAGGTGGTGGTTGGAGAACCCCGGGGTCTGGCCACCGCCAAGCGCTTTTCCCAGCGATTGGCTATTTTCGGCAGCCCCATAGAAATGAATGAAGGGCAGCTGCGCATGCATCTACCTGGACTCCTTTACTTCAATTACTAAGTCACTCCTTGCTGTAGAGTCCTTGGGCTCTGGAATATTGTATAAAGATGCCATATGGCAGCAGGATCCACATTGGTATTGTTGCTAATTGCCGGGCCGCACCTGTACTTGCCATAGTTTCAGACTGTGTATAGGCACCCTAAGTAAGTGCTGGGCACTGTGTCTGGCTGGGCAGTGGTGGCACTAGGTCTGGCACATGAGGAGACTTGTAGGCCATACATGCGCCTCTGGAATTCTGGGAAGAAAGGGATGTAAATTAGCTCTTAAAGGGTTTCTGTCAACATAATTAACCCCTTTACATTGGCTGACATTAGCAATGTGCTAATGTCAGCAGACCCTAACTCTGGTATCATAAGCTTTATTCATGCCCCCCGTTCCTTCCGAATTTTTACTTTTGTTATATGCAAATTAGCCTCTAGGAGCAGGGGGAAGGGGTGTTGCTCCTGCTCCTAGAGGCTCCGTTGTCCTACCTCATTCCACGCCCCGCCGTCCTTGATTGACAGGCCAGGCCAGAGTTCGTCTCCTGCTGCCAGCCCTGTGTGCTGCACGGCGCATGCGCAAGATTTCCCCGACACACAGGGCTGGCAGGAGAAGACAAACGCTAGCCCATTACATGTAGAGCTTGTTAAGAGCTCATTTGCATCCTTTTCTTGGCAGATGATAAAAACATTTTAATTTGAAGACCGTTTGTTTTTGATCCACCTTGTCTTCAGTTTGAAAATACATTTTTTGTTGAGTGTAATGTTGTAATGAAATAATACAGCAGTGCCCCACAGAAGATTGCATACACATCCCAGACATACCTGTGTGCAGTGTGTGTGTGTATTACATGTCCAGGAAAAGCACTTTTATTCTGCAGGAAAACAGCTCCCAAGTGCCCGACTCTGCTGCTGCTGCAAACCAGACTAAAGAGGGGAGGGCTTTAGCAGCTCATATCTTGGGATTGGTAGCAGATAGAAACATGGTTCTGACCTTTTTTGAAAGCTGGCTTTCCAAGCTTTATAATGATCAAAATCACAGTATTATATCCAGTATATCGGAAGATATAGCTGTTAGAAATAAAGTTGGGAGAGAAAGCTGTTTTTAGTTTCACTTTCAGCTAGGCACATGGGAGCTGTTTTCCTGCAGAATAAAAGTGTTTTTTCTGAACATGGAATACAGACACAAAGTGCACACAGGTATGTCTGGGATGTGTCTGCAATCTTCTGCAGGGCACTGCTGTTAGTTATATAAATGAAAATGAGGTGACAGACTCCCTTTAAAGACTTGCAAATACACCATGCTGCCATAATTGCAAAATATAAAAAGTGGTTATTTCACAGAGCACTGCGGATCCGACTTCTCTAACTTCCTTCAATCTGCTTTTATTGTTGGAGGAATGTGCGTGGTCGTCCATTTCCCATGTAAGGGTTAGTGCCTTTATTGCAGCCTGCAAAAAGCAGGTCCACAATATATGGGCACCAGCCGTGTGCGCACCGTTTCACGGATGCAGACCCATTCACTTGAATGGATCCGCAATCCAGAAAATACATAACGGAGGCACTCTTTCCCTGGCATTTCGGTTCGCATTCCCACACTGCCAAAAAATGGAACATGCCCTATTTTTTTGCGGTGCGGACAGACTGCAACCCCATTCCAGTTGAAAGGGTCTGCATCTATAAGCACCAGCCACACAGACGGTGCACATGCATTGGGGACTGCAATTTGGGTCCCCAATGCACAGTACGGGCAGCACACATAGTGGGAAAATCAGCAGCAGAATTGTTGTGTATCAGGGCACCAAATAGTGCTGGTTTTCTAGCAGATTGTGGTGCTGAGATACTGTAGATTTGCATTGCTAAGGGTGAAATTTTTCTAAATCTCAACTGCTTTGCTGCTACTGTAAACACAGCAAATTTTATGCATGCAATTCAGATGCGAAAAATCAGCGGTGCTTACGTCACATGTGGTCGTATCCTACTGCATGGAAGCTCTGTGTTCAGCAGTGCTGCTTTCTATTCTGGCACCCTCCCCCCCATTACCACCCTCTATAATGTCTATATGCCCTAATAAGGGCTTGTCCTGGAGAGTATATGGCAGTGCCCATGCACTGCCAATTATACATTTCAATACAAGTGTAAGAGGTGGCATTCTAATGGTGGTGAGGATGGGACCTAGTTCTTAATGCCTCCTGCGTCCTAAGATTTCACTGAGCTCTACTGGAGGAGCGATTTTATAGCTTCCATTGAGTTCAATGTTAGCTGTTGAAATTCTTATGCATTGAGCTCCGCCTAGGTTTTTCAATCTTAGTTATATAATATAAAAAATATCAAAAATTTGAAGCTCACCAGGGAAGCATGACTCTCTGACACAGACAAATGAAAGTGGACATTTTATTACTGGTGTTTACACTGATTTAGGGTTTAGGAGAGACAGATTTATAAAGGTAACAGCTTTTAAGAAGATCATTATAAAAACTGACAGAAGTATCAAAGCTGAAGCCAGCAATGTACGCTGCCAAAAGGAAAACCTTGTGTACAGTGCACAAGGACCTTCAGTCTTGAATGAATCAGCTGCATATGTTTACCACACTTGTTTAGTCTGATGTATTTTCAGAACCAACACAGCAGATTTCATTGAGACTTAGTGTTCAAATCAAATTGTACAGATCGTGATTGGCACTAAAGGGTGCATACCTGCAGAATTTATGCAAAGCATGGCTAAAATGGCACAAGCGCCACAATTTTTCTAAACTCGCGCCAAAAATCACAACAGAATGTGACTTATCTTGGTATTCAATACGAGGCAAGTTTTTTTCATCATCCCACCTTTTCCCGAGCCATAATTTTTTTATTTTTCTGTCTACAGAACTGTGTGAGGGCTTGTTCATGGTGGTTTCAGTTGACACTGTATCTTACAGACATTTTGATCACTTTTTATTCAAACAGGCTCAAGCAAAAACATACATCTTGCTATTGGTTTTATTTCTTTTACTTTTACAGTGCAGCGTGACAAAAATAATGTGATAATTTTATAGTTCTGGTTGTTATAGACCTGGCTATTCCAATTATGTGATTTTTTTTTTTTTTTTTTTACATAATCAATGTGTAAGGAAAAAGGGTAATTATTTTGTGGGCTTTTACATTTTTTGGTTTTTTAACAAATATTAAACTTTTTTGTCTTTCTTTTTAATCCCACTAGAAGACTTAGGCAGACTTATTTAGGCTTTGATAGATGGCAGACCCATAGGCCATTGTCGACCTCTGACTGCCACGACAACCTCGGTTAAACTGTTGGGATCAGGGTAATCAACCATGTGTGTATCAACCATTCTCCAGCTGTTGATCTTACAGGTACAGTAGCCGTACCTCGAAGATATCCATGATGTGTATATCCATCTTGGAGCACAAATTGGCCCTAATAGATCTAAGTAATAAAGTTTGAAGGATGAACACAGCAATTCAAGTGATACATATTACGAAATTGCTGACTGCTATGTTTAATAATTCCGTATTATCCTAATGTCATGCAGAGGGCAAAGCCCAGTACATCGGATTTAGCTCAGAGACATACAGTGCCTTGCGAAAGTATTCGGCCCCCTGGAACTTTTCAACCTTTTGCCACATTTCAGGCTTCAAACAAAAAGATATAACATTTTAAATTTTTGGTGAAGAATCAACAACAAGTGGGTCACAATTGTGAAGTGGAACGAAATTTATTGGATCATTTAAACTTTTTTTGTAATAATAAAACTGAAAAGTTGGGTGTGCAAAATTATTCGGCCCATTTGCTTTCAGTTCAGAAAACTCACTCCAGAAGTTTATTGAGGATCTCTGAATGATCCAATGTTGTCCTAAATGACTGATGAAGATAAATAGAATCCACCTGTGTGTAATCAAGTCTCCGTATAAATGCACCTGCTCTGTGATAGTCTCAGGGTTCTGCATCATGAAGACCAAGGAACACACCAGGCAGGTCCGTGATACTGTTGTGGAGAAGTTTAAAACCGGATTTGGATACCAAAAGATTTCCCAAGCTTTAAACATCCCAAGGAACACTGTGCAAGCGATCATATTGAAATGGAAGGAGTATCAGACCACTGCAAGTCTACCAAGACCCGGCCGTCCCTCTAAACTTTCATCTCAAACAAGGAGAAGACTGATCAGAGATGCAGCCAAGAGGCCCATGATCACTCTGGATGAACTGCAGAGATCTACAGCTAAGGTGGGAGAGTCTGTCCATAGGACAACAATCAGTCGAACACTTCACATATCTGGCCTTTATGGAAGAGTGGCAAGAAGAAAGCCATTTCTCAAAGATATCCATAAAAAGTCTCATTTACAGTTTGCCACAAGCCACCTGGGAGACACACCAAACATGTGGAAGAAGGTGCTCTGGTCAGATGAAACCAAAATTGAACTTTTTGGAAACAATGCAAAACGATATGTTTGGCGTAAAAGCAACACAGCTCATCACCCTGAACACACCATCCCCACTGTCAAACGTGGTGGCAGCATCATGGTTTGGGCCTGCTTTTCATCAGCAGGGACAGGGAAGATGGTTAAAATTGATGGGAAGATGGATGGAGCCAAATACAGGACCATTCTGGATGAAAACTATTCTGGAGTCTGCAAAAGACCTGAGACTAGGACGGAGATTTATCTTCCAACAAGACAATGATCCCAAACATAAAGCAAAATCTACAATGGAATGGTTCAAAAATAAACGTATTCAGGTCTTAGAATGGCCAAGTCAAAGTCCAGACCTGAATCCAATTGAGAATATGTGGAAAGAGTTGAAAACTGCTGTTCACAAACGCTCTCCATCCAACCTCAAAGAGCTGTTTTGTAAGGAAGAATGGGCAAGAATTTCAGTCTCTTGATGTGCAAAACTGATAGAGACATACCCCAAGCGACTTGCAGCTGTAATAGCAGCAAAAGGTGGCGCAACAAAGTATTAATGCAAGGGGGCCAAATAAATTTGCACGCCCCACTTTTCAGTTTTATTATTACAAAAAAAGTTTAAATGATCCAATAAATTTCGTTCCACTTCACAATTGTGACCCACTTGTTGTTTCTTCACCAAAAATTTAAAATGTTATATCTTTTTGTTTGAAGCCTGAAATGTGGCAAAAGGTTGAAAAGTTCCAGGGGGCCGAATACTTTTGCAAGGCACTGTACAGTCTCCATGTATTCCTATGCAGACTCCATAGGACTACACGTGTAAAGACAAAGAGAGATATACATAGGAACTGTAGAAGATTTGTGCATCTGTAAAGCAGCCCTATAGGCAGCAGATTTTGTTACAGGCAATTTCCATGACTGATTGTTTCCTTCCACCTGAATGGTGCCCACCTCAGGGTGTCTTCACACATAGAAGATTGTGTTGCAGAAAATACTCGCAACTGAAAATCAGTTCCATTCCACTAAATGGGGTTGTCTTGGTGAGAAACACATAGATTCCTGCAAGTCTCATCCAGGTTGATCAAATTGATTTTCAGTCACAAAAATTTCTACAACAAAAGCTGCCATATGTGAGAGCACCATTATAGCTTCATACAAAGTCACATGCATGAGCCCAAAAAGTATGGGGCACATTTATTAAAACTGTCGATTTAGACGCCGGTCTTAATAAAGCCCTAAGCTGGCAGTGGATCTGCTGAAGGTGTGGTCCTCTCCAAAACTTCAGCGGATCCTGTGCCAGTCTAAATGTAAGACAGCTGCCTTGCTGTCTTAATATAGGCGTATTTCAGCTTAATAAATGACCTCCTATGTTCACACACAGCAGATATGTTGCAGAAATATCCACACCAGACAGTTATCTGAATTCTGGTTGCAGAAATCCATGCACATGCTATGGAAAGAAGCATAAATTTACGTCATACAACCAATTTTGTGTCTGTATATTTACCCACGGACTGCAAAGAACTTATGAGAAGGTTCATCTTTGGTTAAAAAAAAAAGATAACTTTCAGTGTTCAGTATATTACAGTTAGGGCCCATTTAGTGGTCAGTGTCAAACACAGTTTTATACTTCCAGAAAGCCTTGTGGTATATTCTCGGTAGGTAGCTGAAGGTAGCTGTAATATTGTTATATATTTATTTTACTTTTATTGTTCCCATCTGCCGTTGTGGGCTGTGATCACATGACTGTGTCCATGCAGCTCTTTATTTCCTGTGATATTATGATCATGGGCGTGTCAGTGATAGGTGAGTGTCTATGTAACTAGCTGGATGGGCGGAGCTAAAAACTACTGGGTATTGTTAGGGGCAGTGCTGTAGCTATGGCAGAGGGAGGAGAAGTGCATCATGGGATTGGTTGGGTAAAACAACAGAATGGAGACAAACTAGAGTGATTTTTATACATGGTGAGAATGGGAGAATCCAAAGAGTCCAAATTTTTAAAAAAGTGCACTGAGAAGAGGTACATAAGGTAAGCAACAACATGATCATATGTGTTACCAGAAAAAAACCTGTCACCTCTTCTGACATGTTTGTTTTTGGTAACTACTCGCATTCCCCATGTAGTAACAGTTCTGGCGCCTCTATGCTTGTGACTTTATGATGTGCTATTCCTCTATTTTTCCTGATAGAAGTTATGAATTACCTGCAGTGAAGGTCCAGATGGGAGTGTGTCTCTGCACAATATGACACTATCCAATTAGTCCTGCCAGTGTCAGACAGCGCAGGGATACACCCCCAACTGGTAACATCCCAACAGATGTTCATTACAAACTGCTAGTAATTAATTCATAACTTCTAGCAGGAGTAATAAAGGAATGGCACATCATAGAGTCATAAAAATAGATGCTCCAGGACTGTTATTACAACGAGAATGTAAGTAGTTACTAAAACAGACATGTCAGGAGAGGTGACAGGTGCTCTTTAAAGGAAAACTTACCTAGACTGTGATGCTCAATGTGGCCAGTTACAAATTCAATCCCAAGTATATTAACTTCCAGCTCTGATGTCTGGCCACCGTCCAGCAATCCCTGACCTGATAATTGCTTTAGTGCATTGAACTCATTGGACACTGGGCCTGTATTTAGACTACAATTAAAATGAGCAGTAATTGGCATGCTAAGACATTCACGCACGCTACAGACGCAGCACACCAAGGAGAGCTGACCTGTATTTTTAAAAGCTGCAGTACGCTGGGATGAAGGCCGTTCAGCACCACGGAAATATATTGAAACGGTATATCCTATATGTGGTTGCATGTATGAATAGAGGATCGGTAACAAAAAAAAAAGTCAGAGGGTTAATTGCAAATTTAGGGGAAGTGAAATGGTTTGAACAAACCTGATCCATGCTCCCTAAAAGCTTTTTATTCCTTTTCAATTCTCTCGGTTACATCAGTACCCATGGCAACAAAATCTTTTTAGAAGAACTGTGAATAGCTTTTCCTAGAGGGGAGCTCTGCTAGTGCCAGCCATCTCTCTCGAGACAAACATGCCAGTTTCCTTGACTTTGCTTTCTTTTTTCCTATTTCATCGGAACACAAATGCCCAGAATAGAAAATGTTGCCATCCTACACTTTTTCTCACATTGCTGATTTGCTAAAACATGTTAGGTTGCTTGATAAACATATATTACTGATCCAATTATGGACAGTCAGTGCAGCCATAGTTACAGAAAAACAGATTTATCTAAGTTCTGTGCAGTGATTTTCAATGATCGGTTTCAGTTCCCGTCCAACACCTTCCTATGCTCCTCTGGGGATTCTCATGGGTTGTCGAGGTTATGGTTGCTTGTAGGTAACAGATGAAAATGATGTGAGTTTTCCAAGACAGGGTGACAAGAAAGAAGAATGAAAGATGCTGTAAAGACTGCGGTGTCACATACGTTTAGATCCTTGGTTGTGAGGGTATGTATTGAGTGGCCTCTGGAGCTGAGCCCGCTCCATTGACGGGAGCTGGCTGTGTTACACATCTGACACCCACCAGCCTTTTGATCCCTCCCATGCCATGGTCAATAGTGACCATGGCACCTCTGCCCCTCTGTCTGTCCTCTGGTTATAACTTTGGAGCACTTTTACTGATCCAAGCCATTCTGAGATTTTTTTCTTGTGACACATTGTACTTCATGATAGTGGTAAATTTGAGCCAACGTGTTTCACCATTATTTACAAAAAAAAATCCCAAATTTATGAAAAATTTGGAAAAATTACGAATTTTCAGAAATTGTAATTTCTGTGCTTTTAAGAAAAATAGTGATACTTCATAAAATAGTTACTTACCCCTTCAAGACACAGCCAGTTTTCACCTTAAGGACCAAGCTACATTTTTCAAATCTGACATGTTTCACTTTATGTGGTAATAACTCTGGAACGCTTTTACTTATCTAAGCGATTCTGAGATTGTTTTCTCGTGACATATTGTACTTCATGTTAGTGGTAAATTTGAGTCAATATGTTTCACCTTTCTTTATACAAAATTCCAAAATTTACAGAAAATTTGGAAAAATTAATAATTTTTGAAATTTGAATGTCTCTGCTTTTAAAGCAGATTGTGATACCTCATAAAATAGTTGTTACTGTACATTTCCCAGATGTCTACTTCATGTTGGCATCATTTTGTAAACATCATTTTATTTTTCAGGAAGTTAGAAGGTTTAGAATTTTAGAAGCAATTCTTAAAATTTTTTAAGAAAATTTCCAAAACCCACTTTTCAGGGACCCGTTCAGTTATCACGTCACTTTGTGGCGCTTGCATAATAGAAACCACCCATAAATGACCCAATTTTAGAAACTACACCCATCAAGTTAATCAAAACTGATTTTACAAACTTTGTTAACCCTTTAGGTGTTCCACAAGAATGAAAGGAAAATGGAGGTGAAATTTCAAAAATTCACTTTTTTTGCAGATTTTCCATTTTAATTTATTGTCCCTGTAACACAGCAAGGGCTAACAGCCAAAGAAAACTCAATATTTATTACCCTGATTCTGCAGTTTACAGAAACACCCCACATGAGGTGGTAAACAGGTGGAACATAGCAGGGCGCAGAGGGAGAGGAGCGCCATATGGATTTTGGAGGGCAGATGTCGCTGGGATAATTTTAAGTTTCCATGTCACATTGAACACCCCCTGATGCACCCCCAGAGTAGAAACTCCCAAAAAGTGACCCCATTTTGGAAACTACAAGATGAGGTGACAGTTTTATTGGTACTATTTTGGGGTACATATGATTTTTGATTGCTCAGTATTACGCTTTTTGTGAGGCAAGGTAACAAAAAAATGGCTGTTGTGGCAGTTTTTATTTTTTGTTTTTTACAGAGTTCTCCTGAGAGGATAAATCATGTGTTGCTTATAAAGAGCAGATTGATACAGACGCAACAATATCAAATATGTGTATTTTTTTGTTGTTGTTTCAGTTCTACATAATAAAGCATTTTTCAAAACAAAAAATATGTTTTTGTGTCTTCATTTTCTAAAAGCTACATTTCTTTTATTTTTCTGCCGATCGTCTTGTGTAGGGGCTCATTTTTTGCAGAATGAGTTGACGTTTTTATAGGTAGCATTTTTGGGTACATATGATTTTTTGATCACTCAATATTACACTTTATGTGGCAAAATGACCCAAAAAAATGGTTGTTTAGGCAGAGTTTTTTTTCACTTTTTTTAATGTATTTTAGTTTTACAGCTTCTGCACCCGCCTGATCCTATCACGTACATGCACGTGAGGATGCGGCAAGGAGCCGCATTCACTCACCTACATGTACGTGAAAATGGGTAAAGGGGTTGTCTCAGCAAGTGGCATTTATCATGTAGAGAAAGTTAATACAAGGCACTTACTAATGTATTGTGATTGTCCATATTGTCTCCTTTGCTGGCTTGATTCATTTTTCATCACATTATACACTGTTTGTTTCCATGGTTACAGACTACCCTGCAGTCCATCAGTGGTTGTCGTGCTTACACACTATAGGAAAAAGCACCAGCCTATGTGAGCTCCCATGGACCCAGCCACCAGAGAGGCCGATGCTTTTTCCTATAGTGTGCAAGCACAGCCACCACTGATGGATTGCAGGGTGGACGTAACCATGGAAATGAGCAGTATGTTTTTTCTTGTATACGGATGCAGGGATACCAAATATGTCTATTTTTCTTTTTTTGTATTTTTTTACAATTTATGTTTTGATTATGGGAATGGGGAATTTTTTTAATTGAAACTTTTATTTTTTGTTTTTCTTTTGTAACATACTTCCCCCCCCCCCTTTTTGGGGGTCTGATCCCCTCTACAATGCATCGCAATACATTGTCATTAATACACTGACAGTGTGCCTATGAGACCCAGCCTGGGGACTGGGTCTCATAGGCTTCTGTAGCTGGCAGGCTCTGATGTTTGTGTAAGGCATGATCAGAGCACCATACATGTACAGTGCTGGTTCTTAAGTCACATTTATGGCATGGGTTGTCTATTGGTTAAGGGATTAAAGAATCATGGTGCACAGATTTTTAGTTGTAAGCTGGCATCTATTCAATTTGCCTCCTATTCTGGTTGTTATTACTGCGATTGTAATACTGTTCTGAAGTTGTCTTATTTAATGCAGTTATAAATACAGCTATACTGTTTTATACTGGAGTCTGAAAGATTTCCCATAAGACTGTGATCATAGCAGTGAAAAGTCATTGTGCAAAAGTATGTAGATAATTACCATTGTAAGTACAATTCTTACCAAATGCAAAAAAAGAAAAGCTAGCTGATGCAAGCCACACTTTACCACCTAAGACAGGAGGATGCTTGAAAGGCTGTGCCCAGAATCTCCAAAGCAGCCATGTGCCCTTGCTATTAAAGGGATTGTCCACCTTTTATTAAGTGATGGTCTGTCCTCAGGAAAAGCCATCACTAGCTGATCGATGGGGGTCCGACACCCCACATCCACCCACTGTTCGGCAAGAGCCCTGGTGCCAGAAGCAGACAGCTCCATCTACTGAGCTCGTAGCTGCAGCGCCGCTATCATGGAAGTCACCTGAAATCTCTGGTGAAACCTGGTAACAAGTGCCCAATTCCCCTGCAGTTAAAAGTGCTTATTGCTAGCGAAGGCCATCACTGTAGTTATAACATATGAAAAAATCCAGGCCTGTGTATAAAATACAAATGGATAAAAATTGTTACTATGTCTAAATATCCGTTACTGAGAACTAGTATTGAGCAGATCAAAATCAACAAACTTTCCTCGCACTTTGAGGTAACTAATCGATTTCACCTGAAATAGTGTAAAAAAAACAAACAAAAAAAAAATCATGCTTGTGACAGGCCGGCCACTGCCATCTTGATTGTAGAGCTCAGCTGAAATCCCATGCGTAGTGACATATGACTCACCACACCGGCATCTTGGGCCGCGCAAGATTTCGTGCCAGTTCTTCAAGCAAGATCGCGGCGGCCGGCCCATCACGAGCAAAAGGATCAGGTAAGTATGATTTTAATCTTTTTTGCATGTATCATCGCGGCATCTGAGGGGTATAATGACGGGGAGCGGCACTATTGCAGCTTCCTGTCATTGCACTCACTACTTACAAAGAAATGCGCTCCGTTGTGAATTAGTTCGTCATGAAGCAATTTTTTTTTGTAAAAGGCCTAGACAATTTTTCTTTGTGCAGGCCTAGATAATTATACTCTAAAGCTTTGTACGCACTTTGTACACTCAGGCGTACGTATTCGTGGGAATGTTCACAGAACACGAATACTTTTTTACGCAACTTGAACCGAATCGAATCTTATCCGAGATGAATCTTTTTAAATATTCTGCGAATATTCGCCGAAGTGAATCTTAGAAGATTCGCTCATCTCTAGTGGTAACAAATAATTTTTTCTAAAATGGCTCCTGAAGTTGTCTTAGAAAGAATGAGGAAAAAAATACCTCATCCACTTGCTCGCGCAGAGGCAGTCCACTCTCTTGATTGAAAAAGACTTGCTGAATGACCTGCGCTGAGTGAGATGATGTCATTGTGTGCTCCCAGCACGATCATGCGGTAATGATGACGTGAACTGCATCTTATACGGTGCTGGAGGCAGTTTTGGAGGCGGGTACTATGCTACTTTGGATAGTACACATCTCTAAAACAGCCTTTGGCAGCGCTATAAATCACCCATCTGTGTCGGTGATGTCACGGGGCTCACTGCTAGGCAGAAATCTCCTGTTAGCACAGTGATGCCAAGCCCAGCACACAACAAACACTGCCTTGCGCTGTATGATGTACCGTGGCAAGGGGAAGCATCAGAGCGAGGAAATGCAACGATGCTTCTCTCATATGTAGTCATGGAAAAAAGAACAGCTTATATCGGGGTTCAGTCCTGAACCTAAGGAACTTCTTTAACTTGCATTTGTGGATTGCACAGAGAACTGTGTTGACAGTGATTTTTGGAAGTTTTGCTGAGCCCAATTTCCAGTACATTGTGCCTGTTTTTAATGCAGTGCTGCCTGGGGGAATGTAGATTATGAGCATCCAGTAATGACAGTCAGCCTTGTCCCTTGTACACATGGATTTCTCCAGATTCTCTGAATCTTTTGGTGACATTATGTACTGTAGATGGTGAGAGATGCAAAGTCTTTTCAATTCTATATTGTGGAGCATTTTTTGGAAATTGTTCCACAATTTTTAGCTGCATTTTTTCGCAGATTGGTGATCCTCTCGTTATCATTGCTTCTGAAGGCCTCTGCCTCTCTAACATGCTCTTTTTATACCCAGTCATGTGACTTAATAGCGAATTGCTCCTTTGGTTGTATTTTATTAGTACCCCTTACTTTTTCAGCTTTTTTTGCCCCTGTCGCAACTTTTTTGAGATGTGTTGCTGCCATCAAGTTCCAAATGAGTTATTTTTTTTCATGAAATGGTAAAATGTCTCACCTCCAACATTCCTAAAACATCCTGCCTCTTTTCCACGGTGATCACACCTCACAACTCAGAGTTTGTGCCTACCTAAGGATCAACATACAAGTACGTGTATTATCTAGTAAGCCAACTTATGCAGCAATACCGGTACTAGCAAGATTTCATTTCCTTGGCCATTTTTCTACTTACTGCACTTGTTAACCTACTTTGTGGAGTCACCTCAACTTCTTAAAGGGAACCTGTCATCTCCGAAACACCCCGTGAACTAGAGTAAGCAGTGTATAGTGTAAATGACGTTGAGTCTGATTATGTAATTTTTATCTTCATACCCGCTTCCATCCATGACATTGTGGAGATGACAATTTTTTCTTTTCCTTTGGAGTAATTGCAACTGTTTTATTTTATTTCCCTGAACCTTTAGCACTTTTTACCGTTATACCTTCATGCTTTTTTTACTTTTATACCACATACCATTTGACCTTTACATTTCTATCTTCTGTCTGAGTAGAGAATGTTAGCATCTTATGCTTTGTTATGACTTATATTGTTCTTGGGTGGTTAAGTTTAATTGCTGAAACGGGAAACCAATGGTCCCCAGCCCTTGACACCAAGACTGCTGAGGTGGGCAAATGTATAGAGTGACTGCTTTATTCACACAAAAAATTGCGTTTCTTAAAATATTACTGGCCTTGTTTGTTAAAATAGTAATGAACAATAGTTCACATTTGCATCTTTATGTTTCTAGTAAATTTTTGAGGACACCCCATTAAATTCAAATAAAATTGGCTGCTTAATAAATCATTACTCTCTCTCTCTTCCTCTGTCAGAAGGAATATATCACATTTTTTGCAAGCCAACAATATAAAATACCAGTGAATTGTCAGATCTCATATGACAAGCGTGTTATCATTGAATTATACATAAACGGATTCGATTAACCTTGTGCAGCATGAATTTGATGTTGTGGAGAAAATTGTAAAGGCTGATAAGCATGTGCAAAAATCTCATTGATGAACAATATATTGCCATGTAGTTGGTGTTATTACATAGATGTGAATTACGAATACAGATGAGTAATGTTCACATCCGAGTGCTGTTCCGAGTTTAGAACAAACTGCACATTGGCTAATGAGCCAATTCACATGTGTGATTTTCCGCACAGACCATCACAGCATGCACCATTTACGCAGGATTGTCCCTCAAGACTCATCGATTCAAGTGAATTGTTCGCCTGTATGACCCCGAAGTTTAATGAGTCTCATCTGACAGTATTGAAAAGAAATAATATAAAACACAATAATATAAAAACAATTGGAATTAATGCAAAGAGAGGTTTCTAGGAACATAAAATTTACACAATTTACTATTGCACTAGTGAATCAGATACTGTGGTCATATGACTACAGTATATCACAGAACAAATGGATGTGACATCCAGTCGGTTGTACATTACATATTCCTTAAAAATACCTTTAAAGAGAATGTATTGTAAATTCTGACATTGTCTGTGATGTAACTGCCTGAAGATTCTGCTTCAGTGCTCAAAGCTGTTCTTGTTGAAATCAGGACAAGGGCAACTTCTGCATGGAGTTTGTGTGTCCTCCCTGTGTTTGCATGTGCCAACCTCAAAAAAAGGACGAGAAAACCAAACCATACTGATAGGTTAATTTGCAAATTCCCACTATTTAAATGACATGTAATTTTCTGAGGATATATTTATTTTAAAAACTTCCTTACTAAAAAGTATAAGCACAAAAATATGTGTGTATGTGTGATATATTAGAAACCATTTAAGGTTCTTTTAAGTCATTTAGATATTAGTGTTTAATTCTGCAACCTTCTTTTTATTTCATTTCTAGAACATTGCTGCATTTATTGTATATTGTACATGTGAAATAGATATTTATTAGTTCTGTAGAACTGTAATCTTCTGCATGCACTGTACAATAGGTAGAATAATCAGCATTGTAAATGCGCCACTTTCCTCTTTCAGTTAGACAGATAAATTGCTTTGAGTGCCTTGTGTGGTTGCTGCTATTGTAATCTATTTATCGTCTATTTATGTCTGATTATATTTTAGCACATTTCACTCAATCTTCACTAGATGCTTTCTGTAGCAAAGGTTGCTTAGATGATCGGTTCCTCCTCTACTTTATCTAGCCATACACTTATATGCTGCTTTCTCACGTCATTTCATTTTTATTTCTCTTTAGGTTCTGTAAACTTTATAGTTAATATTAAAATTTTATTAATTAGTTTATGCTTTGGAGAACTTTTATGTATTGTAATCTCTTGTCTGTGCTGCTATTTCTGGTATTGCAGAACAGTCTCAATCTATCTGCCTGTCTAATCCATCACACTCCCAGTAAGGTGAAAAGGTGGTGGACCCGCTTTATTCACCCCCCCAACTGCAACATTTTAGCCCAGTACAATGAGGTCTTTCTCAAGCAAGAAAGGCCTCATTGTGTTGGCCTGACACCTTGAAGTTGTGGGTGAATAAGGCGAGTTCACCACCTTTTCACCTTACTGGGAGTGTTGCCTCTTTTTTGTCTTTTTGATATCTGTGGACCTTGAGCCGATGGTCTTTGATGGATAGCTCCTACGTCTAGTAGTCCTGCTCCAGTTCTGCTCCTGTCCTGCTCTTCTACTTCTCTTTTTAGTATCTATCTATCTGTTTGTCTGTCTGTCTATCTATCTATCTATCTGTCTATTTTTCTGTCTATCTTCTACTTTGGCAACATCTTCATTGAGTTTCTTTGCCTGTGTGGTTTTCTCCTGAAATACATTTTGCTCTTACACTCCTAAAACATATTTATTAAATGGCATTATATGAAATTGGCTGTAGTGAGATAGATGGATTAAATATTCTCAGTGTAGACTTGGAGCGATGGGAATGAGCACAATCTGTTAGCAGCGTAAATATGCTGGTGCTATACTGTATGAGCATTGAAGAAACCTGACTTGTTACCGGAATCAATGATCTATTGTATATGTTTTATTCAACAGAGGACAGAAAACCCCACTGAAGGTTCTACCAAGGAAGAGAGTGCCCAGCTGTTCAGAGTATGGTATGGTTTCGATCACAAGTATCCTTCATATTATTGGAGCTTCACCTTGTTTAAAAAAAAATTGTAACTGTGTCTGAAATTAAAGGATTATCTCATTATCTCGAGGGTCCCACCATTTGGACCCCACCTATCTTGAGAAAGAAGGGACTACAGCACTGGTTTATATTTTCGTCCCCCTATGGCCATATGCCCCTATTCACTTAACCTTATTTTTTATCTGTATGTATTCTTTGTGGATAGCACCCTGACCTATTTATTTCTATGAGGGCGTGCACACATCTGTATTTTTTGTGGATTTATGTGACCATTCCGCTGAGGTACTATTATGATTTCTATTGTGGACAAGAATACTCTTTTCTATTGATGGAAGTGAAAAAATGCGGAATGCACATGGAAGCTCTACGTATTTTGCAGATTCCTTGTTTGTGGACGGAAATACAGACATGTGCATGAAGCCTTAGTGTTTTCCTCTGCACAGCAAAACCTGGAGGTTGGGACCCCAACTATCATAGAATGATGGCATACCAAAGTGATATGCCTGTACTTATAAGATGAGAGTAATCCTTTAAAAAGGGTTTCAAGTGTTTTGTGCTAGTGAGCTGTCCGCAGGATAGGTCATCAGTATCTGATTGGTGGGGGTCCAACTCCCAGCACAACCACGAATGAGCTGCTTGAAGAGTGCTGCAGTCTCCTCGCATCTTACCCTAGGCCAATGACATCATGTTCATCAGTCATATGGCCTAGGCGCAGCTCAGCCCCATTCAAGTGAATGAAGCTGAGCTGCGATACCAAGCACAGCCGCTATACAATGTATAGCACTGTGCTGCGAGTGCCACAGCCTCTTCAAACAGCTGATCATCGGAGTTTCCGGAAGTCGGACCCCCGCCAATCAGACACTAATGAGCTATGGTAATAGTATTAAAGGGAACCTGTCACCTCCTAGACAGAAAATAAACTGTTAGCAGTACCTTACTTTAGGGACCAGTGTGAGGCAGATGCATATCTTCATAGGGACAAGCGATTCCTGTAACAGTCAAAAATCAATCTTTTATTCCGGCAGCGCGCGCTTTCCTGCGTCATCTTGAAGTCAAGGGGGAAGCGGCCTCCTTGCTCCAAGTCAAGATAACCACTCCCCTCTTGTAAATGAGTGACACGTCTGTCGGTGGCAGGGGATCGCACAAGTCTCGCGCATGCGCGGTGCGCGATGAGTTCCTGCGCGATCCCGGTTCCGGCTGTTCACTTCACCGGCGCTTTTAACGCTACAGCGCATGCGCCGCATAGGCAATCGCGCTCGCGTGTCACTCATTTACGTGTCACTCATTTACAAGAGGGGAGTGGTTATCTTGACTTGGAGCAAGGAGGCCGCTGCCCCCTTGACTTCAAGATGACGCAGGAAAGCGTGCGCTGCAGGAATAAAAGATTGATTTTTGACTGTTACGGGAATCGCTTGTCCCTATGAAGATATGCATCTGCCTCACACTGGTCCCTAAAGTAAGGTACTGCTATCAGTTTATTTTCTGTCTAGGAGGTGACAGGTTCCCTTTAAACACTCAGATAACCCCTTTAAATATACAAATCCGCATATGTGCCTGGAAGTAGAAGATTCCTGTGTAGCCCCTGCTGATGTGGATATTGATTTGGATATACAGCCTTAGGGCTTATTCACATGACCATATGAATGGATCCGCATCCGTTACACAATTTTGCTGAATGGGTGTGTATCAATTTAATGGGGCCGCAAAAGATGCGGACAGCACAATGCGTGGTTCCATTCCGCTTCTCTGCAAAAAAGGTGCAGACAAGAAAAGGCATTTTCTATGACAGTGGCGACCATGCGCAGTCCGCAAATTGTAGAACGGACACGGGCCAGTATCCGTGTTTTGCAGAACTGAAATTTGTGGACAGCAAAACACTATGGTCGTGTGAATGTACCCTCATGATATACATACTCTGGTTGCAGTTTCTGTACAAGATCATGATTAACTTATTGCTGACCATGTAGTAAGTCAAGGACTTAACATTTTTCAATATGTTGGAATTTTGCACTTTCTCTGCTGCAGTAATGACATCTCTGTGGTTCATTTTATCGTAATGTTATCGACCGTACATGTGGGGGGATTTTATTTTACTCCTTGCAATCTACAATTCTTGCTTTAAAAAGTCGCAAAATAGAGCTTTGCAACTTTTTAGGTTTATTTGTGCAACATTTTTGCAACATTTTGTATTTTTACACCACTCCAGTTTTGAAACATGGCTGGGAAAGTAGGTAATAGTACAGATGCTAATGTCACTCCAGATTTATTGCTGCAAGTTTTTTAAAACGTTTGAAAAAAATAGAGCACAATCCAGTATGATTAGTGGCGTAGATAAAGTGGAGTGTATAGACAAGTGTCCTGACTTCAAAATGACCTCATGATAAATCTCATACCGTGTAGAAAAAATAATGTAGTTCTTTATGGTTTACATTGGGGTCGTGCACATTTGCTGCATAAGGACAAGTTCATCTTTATGAACAACAGTTCTGCAGCACGTTGGGCAGAGTTCACAATCAGTGATTGTGAGCCAAAACCAGTAGTGAGGCCTTCAGAGATCAGGTATGATGGAAAGATTTCCTCCTGTTCTGTGTTTTTGACCCGCACCTGGTTTTGGCTTAAAATAACTGATGGAAATAAGTGAAGTCTGAACTCAGCCTTATCCAGAGATCAGGTAATGCACCTATTGACACAAGTCAAAACTAATGCCTAGTGCAGGTCAGAAGAGGCAGTGCATGACACAAGAATTCAAGATTATCAAAGAACAAACCTGTATCCCACTGCCCTACACGAGGATTAGAAAAGTGTGTAGACTTCCTTGAGTGCTCCTTTAAGCTTTTATCTCTAATGTAAAATATGATACAGTCTAATAATACATTTTATTTCTATGTTATTCTAGAGGAAAGGTACTTTTACTCCATATGCAAACGAGCAGTTAAGTGCACCGAAGCAGGCCCAAGCCTCTCTGTGCATCCTGGTCCTACTGCTTCTTCTTGATTTTTATCTTGCTGTTAGAGAAGGAAGGGCTGTCAGAGGAAGCACAAGGAGTAAGGGTGCACATAGTGGTCTGGGCCTGTCATTGGTGCACTTAACTACACTTTTCCATATAGATTAAAAGTACTCTTTCTCCAGAAAGAAGCGTCGGATCACTAAAGCCCCTTTCACACGAGCGTGACGGATTAGGTCCGGATGCGTTCAGGGTGCGTTCAGGAAAACTCGCACCATTTTGCAAGCAAGTTCAGTCAGTTTTGTCTGCGATTGCGTTCAGTTGTTCAGTTTTTTCTGTGCGGGTACAATGCGTTTTGATGCGCTTTTCACGAGCGTGATAAAAAACTGAATGTTTACAAACAACATCTCTTAGCAACCATCAGTGAAAAACACATTGCATCCAGACTTGCTTCAGGACACAATGCGTTTTTCACTGAAGCCCCATTCACTTCTATGGGACCAGGGCTGCATGAAAAACGCAGAATATAGAATATGCTGTGTTTTTCACGCAACGCAGAACTGATGCGTGAAAAAAACGCTCATGTACACACCCATAGAAATGAATGGGTCAGGATTCAGTACGGGTGCTATGAGTTCACGTCACACATTGTACCCACGCGGAAAACTCGCTCATGTGAAAGGGGCCTAAGTGAAAGGTATCTTTCCATTCAGCTCAGCTAGGTCTATAGGGCACTGTGCCTGGTTTAACAGTAAATATACTCTCACCAGACCCTTTAAATAGGTGGAAATGACCAAAGTGTTTAAAAGGAACTTTCCAGGATATTTATATTGATGGCTAGTTCTCAGGATAGGCCACCAATATCTGACTGGTGAGGGTCCGACATCCCTCACCCCAGGGGCAAACTGGGAACTTAAAGTGGCCCTGGAAAAAATACTAAAAGTGGCCCCGTTTTATAGTCGGGTCCAAATTGATGGAAGGCAGGGCCAGCAATACCATATTGTGACACATTATACCACCCCAACAGAGCCAAATACCACAGTCCATCAAAAAATACTGACAGCAGCACAAAAAACTTCCACTGGCCAACCATGAGGAGGGCCCAGGCGGCCCCCTGGGCATCCGCCCACTGGGAAATTTCCCTGTGCAGTCTATGGCCAATCCGCCCCTGCCTCACCCCCACTGATCAGCTGCTACCTGGCACTGGATCTACACAGCTCTGTCCATGGTGTAGTGGAAGATGCTGGTTATTGAGTAGCCATGTCCATCCACCACAGTAGACAGATCTTTATAGTGTCTATTTCCAGCACCGGAGCTACTATATATTTCAGAATAATTTCTGCTACCGCTGTAAACTAGTTTATGACTAGTCACTTCCAAGAAATTTGTATTCAAGAGATTCAAGCATATTTTCTTATATGACTCGAGATATATTCCTTTGATGAGACCATGGAACCTACATACATTTCCTTTAGAGTAAAATCAAAGAAACCATTGGAATGGAGCTTTAGAAGGATGCCCCCAGGGCATAATGTACTCTATTAGAGGATTAGGTGGGGGGTAAAGAAGTGCTCGCATCAGCCATAGCCTGACCCAGATTGCTGCATTCCTCCTCTACTTCTTTATCCAGCCATACACTTACTGCTTTCACGTCATTTTTCACGTCATTTAGTTTTTATTTCTCTTTAGGTTTTGTAAATTTTATAGTTAATATTTTAAACATACAACATTTTATTAATTAACTTATGCATTCAGAACTTTTATGTATTGTAATCTCTTGTCCATGCTGCTATTTCTGGTTTTGCAGCTCAGTCTTAAAGAGCATCTGTCAGCAGATTTGTACCTATGAAACTGACTGACCTGTTACATGTGCACTTGGAAGCTGAAGACATGTGTGTTGGTCCTGTGTTCATATGTGTCCTCATTGCTGAGAAAAATGATATTTTACTATATGCAAATTAGCATCTAAGAGCAACGAGGGAGTTGCCATTACACCTAGAGGCTCAGCTCTTTGCAACTGCTGTGGCCTCTGCAGTTTGATTGACAGGGCCAGGCAGTGAAAATGTCATCACAGCCTGGTTCTGCCAATTAAAGTGGAGAGGGCGTGACAGTTGCAGAGAGAACAGAGCCTCTAGGAGTAATGACAACGCCCCCGTTGCTCCTAGAATTGGATTTGCATATATTAAAGCATCATATTTTCTCAGTAATGCAGGCACATATGAACACGGGACCAACACAGATGCCTTCAGCTGCCAAGTGCATATCCTCATCACAAAGTCCACATGCAGTTTTTTATGGTATGTGATGTAAATTGCAGCTGTTTTGTTTAGTTGTATTAGACACCTGTATGGTTTACATGAGGGTAGAAGTTACAGTTAGCTGTAGAAGTTTTTATATAATTGTGTTCTCTGTATATGAAGAAGCAGATGTATTTTATATTAATAAGATAATATTAATAGGATGCTGCCATGTTTGAGGGTGCAGAATTTAGATTGAATGAGATCTTTAAAGCTAGATCCACCAGAATTCAGGATCAGTTTGCAGCAATTTGGCATCATTTTTATTATGTGTTTTAGACACTTTTTGCGTCTCAGTAGAATGGTGAACTAGCGGGAAGAGGCATGACTTAAAATGTGACAATGTGCTCCATCATTTTGGTGCAAAACAAGTCAATGAACAATTGGTGTAAAGTTAGACAAAGGTGCCTGGCCGTACACCAGACTTATCATACAATCTAAAGATTGGTTATACAATTGATCACTATCATAATGATTTCAACCTTTTCAGAATCTTAATGTGGGACCCCAGCATCAGGACTTTAACCAACAAAGGAAAAATTGTTTTATGGGTCCAGAGTCAAAGCAGGTATTTCTTTGAGCAGGTCAAAGAAATAAGAAAAAACAAACAGCAGGTGGTACAGATACATTTTACTGAATAACTCAGAGGCTAAATTATTAATTACATGCAATTACAAAATTATTCAGATCCAGGTGATGGTTTGAAAAATGTAGAATATTTTTCAGGGAACAACACCTTTAAAGTGCAGAGATGCACATTAGAGGCCTCCTCTCCATTCCCAGCTGGGTGTGATGGAGGGCGTCATTCTTGAGTGAGATGGAACCGGCACCTACTGGACATTTATAGCATATCCCATAGATATGCCACAAATATCCCAAATGGGAATATCCCTTAAAGCAGTCATACATTAATTATATTATCTGTATGGAAAAGGCATAACTTAATTTCTTCCCATTTTTTTTACAATGAGGCAGCTCTTTTTGTTTTGGCGCATGTCCAGCCGTTCCATTACCATAATAAATTTTCAGATTTTTATGACTTGTACATATTTTGGAGGATCATTATGAATCTAGAAATTTAATGTGGCTGTTTTTTGCAGCAACTAATATAAAGTGCATTATATGCATAACCAGACTATTGTTATCAATCCGGATATGAAAAACCAAGAGTCAAGTTTTAAGCATTGATGAGAAATTACATTTCCTTTGAGTTAATTCATGACTATATGTCCAAAATTTCTGGCAGGTATGAACTATTGGCAGTTATGGTTATTGCGTACATCTCAAGTGGCAACAAAAATAACATCTTGGCCTTTAGTTTTCTGTTGTTCTGCTCCTGTCAGTCTTTGTACGGAACGAATAACATTTTAAAGCACTCGTTGTGAGGGCATTTATGTGAAGATATAGTCCAGCAACCATGGAGCAGGGGAAAAAGACTCAGCACTGGGTAATTATTCAATGATTTGTACTGTAGAAGGACAATTGCAAAATATAAATGTATCTTCCATTGAGTTGGACATACTGGGGTTACTGGATTCTTAGGACCGTTCTATAGATCTTTGTTCACTTTAGAGAGCAGAGAACTATAGACTGTCAGACAAGAAAAGAGAAACCTGAGGACACATTTAAGCTTGACGATAAATTCAGAAATAGGTCCTTGTGCTTTCTTTTAAAGTTATTCCTCTTTCCTGAAGCAAAGGACTTGGTATCTGACCATTGATCTTAGAAAAATAATCTCCTCTCTTTTATTGCATCAGGAGCAGATTTGCTTTCTGGTGAATTCTCTAGAAGGTTTGAGGCTCCCAGTTATCCAAGGTAACATGACCTAAAGGATTTCAATTATAGCTGCCAAGCTGAAATTTGCAAAACTGATGCTTATCCTTTCCTGTGATGAGAGTAGGAAGGTGAAGACTCCTCATCTCTGTGATAACCCTTGATTTTTAACCTGAAGAAAAGGAGATTTTAGGTTCTTGAGACCTGAGGTTTAGTGGTCTTATCCTGTTTACAGCCTGACTGCCAAAGGTCATTGTGAACATGATTTCCATACTAACACACGTTCTGTCGGAATCTGTCACACGTTTTAGTCCTTTCAATTCAACTTTATCGTAATAATATCAATAGAGAATTGTACAGTATAACAAAATGCTCAGGACACTTCTCCAGCGTAGTATTAAAAAAAAGAAAAAAAATCCCTGAGGGCAGCATAAACTGGTGACAGATACCTTGAGGAAAACCCATTTACATATGCCTTGTGATCTAGGGAAGTATATTTAGAATATGAACTGCTTATCATACATCTCAATTATTATAGGAATTATTATAGGACATTTTTCATCAGGAAATTCACTGTTAAAACATGTATAATGCTTTGTAGAGATGGCTCAGCTGAACGTAGTGATGCCTTTCACTTACTGATCCAGTGCTTCATTCTGGAGAAGAATTGCATGACCAGGTTCCTGTATAGTCACCTCACCTCACCCTTTCAATCAAGAAAGAGAAGGAGGGTCTTGCAGAGGAAGCAGACGGAGGAAAGGTGCACAGAGTGACTTGGGCCCGCCTTCAGTGCACGTAACAACTAATTTACATATGAATTAATTTAAGTACTGTTTCTGCAGAAAGGAGCGATAGATCGCTAAGTGAAAAGTAGCAATACATTCAGCCTCTGTGTGTTACACCTAGCCATCTTCAGCATACAGTAAAGGAGACACATTATAGGCTATTTTCTTATTAAATAAACACATTTCTTTTATAAAGCATATAAAAAATAATTAAAATCACTGTCCCAACACAACATTAAAGGGGTATTCCAGTTTTAATGATTACATTTATTTATTTTGAGAACATCCATTTTAATCCTATAAAGTGCATCCAGAGGAGGGCTGGATAGGACTAAACATGGTGTCAATCATGTGACCCATCATGTGACCCTCACAGGTATCATGTCACCTGGATGCCCAGGTATCTAACAGGTGGATAGTAGTGTATTAGAGAGCAGAACATATACAGTATATACAGTATTACTACCTGCAGAAGATTCTCATCATGTCTGTCAGTGTGTGTTGTTGTTTGTTTTTGGTACTATCTCTTCTTGGGAAGAGAGCGCCTTAATCAGCGTGAGGAGACTTATAGGCCATACATGCTCCTCTGGAATTCTGGGAACAAAGGGATGCAAATGAGCTCTTAGCAATCTCCTCCTCTAATGCCCCCAGATTTAAGGCAGCTATCCTATAAGTCAGTGTTTGACCCTTTAAATAGGCCTTGAGATACGACTCGGATATTAAAAAAGCCAGCATCTCATCTGTAGACAGCTCTTTTGGGGTGATTGACCCTCATCAGTGCAGAGCAGAGAGTACAGGCTTAATTGGGTGAGAGGCCTAAGTCAGGATATGGGGGGTTTTATCTCTCCTTGGCTACGTTCACACTTAGCACTTAGTAGCCTTTTCTGGCAGGCTGTTCTGGCGCAGAGTGCTGGAATTTTTGTCTGGCCGACACTCAGCATGTTTGCCATGCTACGGCCGGACCTCCGGCCCAACCCCATTATAGTGAATGGGGCTGGAGCAGACATCTGGCGGCACGGTGGACTTGCGGAACAGCCTACCGGAAAAGGCAACTGCAAGTGTGAAAGTAGCCTTAGTCAGCATGTGGTGTTTGTGTTTTAACACTAAACTATTAACAAGATGACATCACCTAGAGACAGGCCACCAAGAAAATACATAAAGTAAGGTAGTTAATGTAATAAACACAATAAAACACAATTCCACCACTTATTTACTTATCACATGGATGTGTCCTGTGTGCTGACCCAGCACATATATGTCATGTAACACTGCTGCTTACTGATTGTCAGGGATTATACGATGTGACGAGTGTCACATGACTGATGATGGACACGTTACACAGGACTGATACATGGGCTATACCATTCTACTGCCTATAGGGGCCAACCGCCTGAGATAAGAAAGGTATGTATGCAGAATTTTAAATACATGTATTATAACATTGTATGATTTCCTATTATATAAACAAATAAATAAAAAATAAAAACTGGAATACCCCTTTAAGAAAAATAGAAATGACAGGTATACCTAACGCTTTCCTTATTGATTTGCCATTTTAAAGTGACTGTCATCTGTGACATGTCAGAGGTTTTGACTTTCTGTCTTCAGCTGACATGCTGAGGAGAGACAGTGCTCATCTTCTCTGCCCCTTTATTTTCGTGATCGTTATGGGTCTGAGGACCCAGACTCTACTGATCACAACTTTTGTCACTATGACCTGCAAAAAGTTTCAGAAAATTGAAAGTTACACTATAAAATGTTCTGATTTTCAGTTCATTACATTTCAGACAAGTAGAATCCAATATATTACAAAGGAAGACATTGGGGCATGGGTGTAAAAAGCATCTTTGTGCTGGCCGTGTCTTGTCTGCACACATAACCATACATTTGTATTCTGGGATACACAGCCTCCTAGTAGGTGACCACACATAGGTGAACAGAGCACCTTATACATTTCATGTAGATAAATGATGTATTTATTATAACAGTAATTAATTCAGTGATAGATGATATTTCTAGCGTTTTGCATATATACAATGATAGATGATATTTCTAGCGTTTTGCATACATAATTGAGTTTAAATGATTGCAGCGGGTGATATCTTTGAAGGTGACCTTCCTTCACCACATCAGATGGAAATACATTCAGACAGGAAATCATTTGTTAAACACTGGAAATGTTATTTGCGTTTAATCTTATTTTCTCCTCATCAATCATAAAGTAGTAATGTGTATGCACGTCTAGTAAGTACATTAGACTTTCCTGAACTGTAAAGGACAGTAGAACATCATTGAGTATCTACCTGTAACCGTGCAAGTGCTATACGACTAAAAGTATCCCCTGTCCTTGTGGCATTTACTGTAAAGCAAACCTGTTACCAAATGCAGCGCAATCTGCAGAAAGCAAGTCGTGGAGAAGGAGGAGCTCCTTGTGACCCAATACAGTATAATGCTTCCTTGTGGTCCCATACAGTATAATGCTTCCTTGTGGTCCCATACAGTATAATGCTTCCTTGTGGTCCCATACAGTGTAATGTTTCCTTGTGGCCCTCATATAGTATAAAGTCTCCTTGTGGCCTCCATACAGTATAATGTCTCCTTGTGGCCCCCATACAGTATAATGTCTCCTTGTGGCCCCATACAGTATAATGTCTCCTTGTGGCCCACATACAGTATAATGTCTCCTTATGGTCCCATACAGTGTAATGTTTCCTTGTGGCCCTCATATAGTATAATGTCTGCTTGTGGCCTCCATACAGTATAATGTCTCCTTGTGGCCCCCATACAGTATAATGTCTCCTTATGGTCCCATACAGTATAATGTCTCCTTGTGGCCCCATACAGTATAATGTCTCCTTATGACCCCATACAGTATAGTGTCTCCTTGTGGCCCCATACAGTATAATGTCTCCTTGTGGCTCCATATAGTATAATGTCTCCTTGTGGCCCCATACAGTATAATGTCCACTTGTGTCCCCCATACAGTATAATGTCTCCTAATGTCCCCATACAGTATAATGTCTCCTTGTAGCCCACATACAGTATAATGTCCCCTTGTGTCCCCCATACAGTATAATGTCTCCTAATGGCCCCATACAGTATAATGTCTCCTTGTGGCCCCCATACAGTATAATGTCCCCTTGTGTCCCCCATACAGTATAATGTCTCCTAATGTCCCCATACAGTATAATGTCTCCTTGTAGCCCCCATACAGTATAATGTCTCTTTATGGCCCTATACAGTATAATGCCTCCTTGTGGCCCCCATACAGTATAATGTCTTATTGTGGCCCCATACAGTGTAATGTCAGCATTAGTACGGCCTCATGTGGAATATGCTGTTCAGTTCTGGGCTCCGGTTTATAGGAAGGATGTCCTGGAGCTGGAAAGGGTGCAGAGACGAGCAACTAAACTGATAAGGGGCATAGAGCATCTTAGCTATGAAGAAAGATTGAAGGAGTTAAACTTGTTTAGTCTTGAGAAGAGACGTATAAGGGGGGACATGATCAACCTGTATAAGTATGTAAATGGCCCATACAAAAAATATGGTGAAAAACTGTTCCGGGTAAAATCCCCTCAAAAGACAAGGGGGCACTGCCTCCGGCTGGAGAAGCAAAGGTTCAGACTCCAGGGGCGACAAGCCTTCTTTACTATAAGAACTGTGAATCTGTGGAACAGTCTACCGCAGGAGCTGGTCACAGCAAAGACAGCTGAGGGATTCAAAACAGGCTTAGATAAATTCTTAGAGAAAAAGAAGGTCACCACATATCTTAAGGTTACCCGTCCCCCTCCCCTTCATCACTCCTACCCCCTCTCTTGGTTGAACTTGATGGACATGTGTCTTTTTTCAACCGTATTAACTATGTAACTATGTCTCCTTGTGGCTGCCCCCATACAGTATAATGTCTCCTTGTGGCTTCCCCCATACAGTATAATGTCT
Source organism: Rhinella marina (assembly GCA_900303285.1). Lineage (NCBI taxonomy): Eukaryota > Metazoa > Chordata > Amphibia > Anura > Bufonidae > Rhinella > Rhinella marina. The sequence goes on along the minus strand of ONZH01022175.1, from coordinate 44,550 downwards.
CCTTGTGGCTGCCCCCATACAGTATAACTTCTCCTTGTAGCCCCCATACAGTATAATGTCTCCTTGTGGCTGCCCCCATACAGTATAACATCTCCTTGTGGCTGCCCCCATACAGTATAACGTCTCCTTGTGGCTGCCCCCATACAGTATAATGTCTCCTTGTGGCTGCCCCCATACAGTATAACGTCTCCTTGTGGCTGCCCCCATACAGTATAACGTCTCTTTGTGGCCCCCATACAGTATAACGTCTCCCTGTGGCTGCCCCCATACAGTATAACATCTCCTTGTGGCTGCCCCCCATACAGTATAACGTCTCCTTGTAGCCCCCATACAGTATAATGTCTCCTTGTGGCTGCCCCCATACAGTATAACATCTCCTTGTGGCTGCCCCATACAGTATATTGTCTCCTTGTGGCTGCCCCCATACAGTATAATGTCTCCTTGTGGCTGCCCCCATACAGTATAACGTCTCCTTGTGGCTGCCCCATACAGTATAATGTCTCCTTGTGGCTGCCCCCATACAGTATAATGTCTCCTTGTGGCTGCCCCCATACAGTATAATGTCTCCTTGTGGCCCCCATACAGTATAATGTCTCCTTGTGGTCCCATACAGTGTAATGTTTCCTTGTGGCCCTCATATAGTATAAAGTCTCCTTGTGGCCTCCATACAGTATAATGTCTCCTTGTGGCCCCCATACAGTATAATGTCTCCTTGTGGCCCCCATACAGTATAATGTCTCCTTATGGTCCCATACAGTATAATGTCTCCTAATGGCCCCATACAGTATAATGTCTCCTTATGGCCCCCATACAGTATAATGTCTCCTTGTGGCCCCATACAGTATAATGTCTCCTTGTGGCCCCCATACAGTATAATGTCTCCTTGTGGCCTCCATACAGTATAATGTCTCCTAATGGCCCCATACAGTATAATGTCTCCTTATGGCCCCATACAGTATAATGTCTCCTTGTGGCCCCATACAGTATAATGTCTCCTTATAACCCCATACAGTATAGTGTCTCCTTGTGACCCCATACAGTATAATGTCTCCTGTGGCCCCATACAGTATAATGTCCCCTTGTTTCCCCCTTACAGTATAATGTCCCCTAATAGCCCCATACAGTATAATGTCTCCTTGTGGCCCCCATACAGTATAATGTCCCCTTGTGTCCCCCATACAGTATAATGTCTCCTAATGTCCCTATACAGTATAATGTCTTCTTGTAGCCCTCATACAGTATAATGTCTCCTTGTGTGTCCCTTACAGTATAATGTCTCCTAATGGCACCATACAGTATAACGTCTCCTTGTGGCCCCCATACAGTATAATGTCCCCTTGTGTCCCCCATACAGTATAATGTCTCCTAATGTCCCCATACAGTATAATGTCTCCTTGTAGCCCCCATACAGTATAATGTCTCTTTGTGGCCCTATACAGTAAAATGTCTTCTTGTGGCCCCCATACAGTATAATGTCTCCTTGTGGCCCCCATACAGTATAATGTCTTATTGTGGCCCCATACAGTGTAATGTCTCCTTGTGGCTGCCCCCATACAGTATAATGTCTCCTTGTGGCTGCCCCCATACAGTATAACGTCTCCTTGTGGCTGCCCCCATACAGTATAACGTCTCCTTGTGGCTGCCCCCATATAGTATAATGTCTCCTTGTGGCTGCCCCATACAGTATAATGTCTCCTTGTGGCTGCCCCTATACAGTATAACGTCTCCTTGTGGCTGCCCCATACAGTATAATGTCTCCTTGTGGCTGCCCCCATACAGTATAATGTCTCCTTGTGGCTGCCCCCATACAGTATAATGTCTCCTTGTGGCTGCCCCCATACAGTATAACATCTCCTTGTGGCTGCCCCCATACAGTATAATGTCTCCTTGTGGATGCCCCTACAGTATAACGTCTCCTTTTAGCCCCATACAGTATAATGTCTCCTTGTGGCTGCCCCCATACAGTATAACATCTTCTTGTGGCTGCCCCCATGCAGTATAACGTCTCCTTGTAGCCCCCATACAGTATAATGTCTCCTTGTGGCTGCCCCCATACAGTATAACATCTCCTTGTGGCTGCCCCCATACAGTATAACATCTCCTTGTGGCTGCCCCCATACAGTATAATGTCTCCTTGTGGCTGCCCCATACAGTATAACGTCTCCTTGTAGCCCCCATACAGTATAATGTCTCCTTGTGGCTGCCCCCATACAGTATAACGTCTCCTTGTAGCCCCCATACAGTATAATGTCTCCTTGTGGCTGCCCCCATACAGTATAACGTCTCCTTGTGGCTGCCCCCATACAGTATAACGTCTCCTTGTGGCTGCCCCCATACAGTATAATGTCTCCTTGTGGCTGCTCCCATACAGTATAACGTCTCCTTGTGGCCCCCATACAGTATAACGTCTCCTTGTGGCTGCCCCCATACAGTATAACTTCTCCTTGTAGCCCCCATACAGTATAATGTCTCCTTGTGGCTGCCCCCATACAGTATAACATCTCCTTGTGGCTGCCCCCATACAGTATAACGTCTCCTTGTGGCTGCCCCCATACAGTATAATGTCTCCTTGTGGCTGCCCCCATACAGTATAATGTCTCCTTGTGGCTGCCCCCATACAGTATAACGTCTCCTTGTGGCCCCCATACAGTATAACGTCTCCCTGTGGCTGCCCCCATACAGTATAACATCTCCTTGTGGCTGCCCCCATACAGTATAACGTCTCCTTGTAGCCCCCATACAGTATAATGTCTCCTTGTGGCTGCCCCCATACAGTATAACATCTCCTTGTGGCTGCCCCCATACAGTATAACGTCTCCTTGTGGCTGCCCCCATACAGTATAATGTCTACTTGTGGCTGCTCCCATACAGTATAACGTCTCCTTGTGGCCCCCATACAGTATAACGTCTCCTTGTGGCTGCCCCCATACAGTATAACTTCTCCTTGTAGCCCCCATACAGTATAATGTCTCCTTGTGGCTTCCCCCATATAGTATAACATCTCCTTGTGGCTGCCCCCATACAGTATAACATCTCCTTGTGGCTGCCCCCATACAGTATAATGTCTCCTTGTAGCTGCCCCCATACAGTATAACGTCTCCTTGTGGCTGCCCCCATACAGTATAACGTCTCCTTGTGGCTGCCCCCATACAGTATAATGTCTCCTTGTGGCTTCCCCCATACAGTATAACGTCTCCTTGTGGCCCCCATACAGTATAACGTCTCCTTGTGGCTGCCCCCATACAGTATAATGTCTCCTTGTGGCTGCCCCCATACAGTATAATGTCTCCTTGTGGCCCCCATACAGTATAATGTCTTATTCTGGCCCCATACAGTGTAATGTCTCCTTGTGACTGCCCCCATACAGTATAACGTCTCCTTGTGGCTGCCCCCATACAGTATAACGTCTCCTTGTGGCTGCCCCCATACAGTATAACGTCTCCTTGTGGCTGCCCCCATACAGTATAACATCTCCTTGTGGCTGCCCCCATACAGTATAACGTCTCCTTGTAGCCCCCATACAGTATAATGTCTCCTTGTGGCTGCCCCCATACAGTATAACATCTCCTTGTGGCTGCCCCCATACAGTATAACGTCTCCTTGTGACTGCCCCCATACAGTATAATGTCTCCTTGTGGCTGCTCCCATACAGTATAACGTCTCCTTGTGGCCCCCATACAGTATAACGTCTCCTTGTGGCTGCCCCCATACAGTATAACTTCTCCTTGTAGCCCCCATACAGTATAATGTCTCCTTGTGGCTTCCCCCATATAGTATAACATCTCCTTGTGGCTGCCCCCATACAGTATAACATCTCCTTGTGGCTGCCCCCATACAGTATAATGTCTCCTTGTAGCTGCCCCCATACAGTATAACGTCTCCTTGTGGCTGCCCCCATACAGTATAACGTCTCCTTGTGGCTGCCCCCATACAGTATAATGTCTCCTTGTGGCTGCCCCCCATACAGTATAACGTCTCCTTGTGGCCCCCATACAGTATAACGTCTCCTTGTGGCTGCCCCCATACAGTATAATGTCTCCTTGTGGCTGCCCCCATACAGTATAATGTCTCCTTGTGGCCCCCATACAGTATAATGTCTTATTCTGGCCCCATACAGTGTAATGTCTCCTTGTGACTGCCCCCATACAGTATAACGTCTCCTTGTGGCTGCCCCCATACAGTATAACGTCTCCTTGTGGCTGCCCCCATACAGTAACGTCCTTGGCCCCCATACAGTATAATGTCTCCTTGTGGCTTCCCCCATACAGTATAATGTCTCCTTGTGGCTGCCCCCATACAGTATAATGTCTCCTTGTGGCTGCCCCCATACAGTATAATGTCTCCTTATGGCTGCCCCCATACAGTATAACATCTCCTTGTGGCTGCCCCCATACAGTATAACTTCTCCTTGTAGCCCCCATACAGTATAACGTCTCCTTGTGGCTGCCCCCATACAGTATAATGTCTCCTTGTGGCTGCCCCCATACAGTATAATGTCTCCTTGTGGCTGCCTCCATACAGTATAACGTCTCCTTGTGGCTGCCCCCATACAGTATAATGTCTCCTTGTGGCTGCCCCCATACAGTATAACATCTCCTTGTGGCTGCCCCCATACAGTATAACGTCTCCTTGTGGCTGCCCCCATACAGTATAATGTCTCCTTGTGGCTGCCCCCATACAGTATAATGTCTCCTTGTGGCTGCCCCCATACAGTATAATGTCTCCTTGTGGCCACTAAAGAACGGGATACATGGGTATTTAAGCGATATATAACGTTATTGCGATAAATTTCTTAATATCATTATTGTGAGAATATTTTTGCCCGACCCTAGCTCCTCCTGCTCTATAACTTTGTGGTGACAGATCCTCTTCAAATGCCCTTCAGAAGTCTTTAAAGAGGACCTGTCACCAAAAATTAATTGCAATCTGACAGTACCTTGTTATAGGGCAGGAGAAATTGATATTGATAAATATTTTTGTGAAAAAGATGCAGTAAAACCTGTATTTTATACATTTTTATCTCTGCTTTTGAAAAAAAAAAACATTTAAAGAGTTACCGTACTTTCACACAATGTAATTTAATAGAGAATAGTGTAAGTAGCAAATTTCTGCAGAACAGATATTGATGACCTACCCTGAGGATAGATCATCAATATAAACAGGCTTTCATTAATAATACTAATTAAAAAATACAATAAAACCACAACATTGCTAAGGTAGTATCGCAAAATGCCCAACATAGTCACACATATTAGTATAATATATCAGTGTTTTATTTTAGGAATATTTGTAGACTGTGTACACTGGGTAGAGTACCTACATGGCTGATGGGACATCGTAAGACGTCGATTATAATCCATCCTTGTATTTTGTGTTGTATATGCACTATAGTGGTGGTGGAACACAGGGAAATGTTTTATTTCCCTATATATTGTTGCAATTTTAGTGTTCTTGGAAAAGGAATATACTTATCTTGCATGTAAGGATGGATATGAAATAAGCGACACAGCCTGACATTTACAACTGCAGAGGGTTAAGACTAGGTTTAAGAAATTTCCATCAAATATTTCCCAACAAAGAGGTAAAAACAATTTATCTTGAAGCATGTCCTGTCTTGTCTGTCAGATTTCAGGGGAGATCTGCCACTCAGAGCTCTGGATAAGAATTTGTTTTGCTCTATAATATGTAACTTCGCCTTTCCTAAATGAGTTTCCCTTGGTGTTGCTAACAAGCTGAGCTTTATAGTCTAGATCAAAAGTTTAAAGAGATTACACTGGTATCTTCTGGCCAAATAAATACCGCTGTCACTATTATAAGCAGAATGTATTTTATCTTGCCTCTTTCTGTCATGCCTCATATAAGTCATTCTGAAAATCACCTTTTGACTTTGTGCTGTAGTTTTATCAGTTCTCTAAATAGGACAGACTTACCAGCATCTCATGTACAGAGTAACACATCCTGACAAACCGAGAGAGCTTCTTTTCTTCTCACTTTTTCCATATTACAAGAAGGGTTTTATACAGAGCTATTATATTAAAGTATGTGTTCCAATATTGGTATATTCAGTATTTTTATATTTCCTGCACTTAAATGTTTCAGATTTATTTTATGAACTTTATAAGAAAAAAGTTATCAAACCCTACTGGCTCTTTCTAAAAAAAAAGCATTTGCCCGTTAAGTCAACCAACTAAATATGATTGATCATGGTCATTTAGGCATGGTACAACTGAGCTTCTGTAATCACGTGGATTATCACTGGTTGTCATGGTACTTCAACATGGTGGGAAATCCAACAGTTAGTGCTATTCCGTCTACAATTACATTGGGTAACCTTAGACTAGACACACCAGGCTTGATTGCTACCAGCACTTTTGAATCTAAAAAAAAAAATGTTGCAGGCGATAGTTATTCCTGGCGCGTTAACACTCCAGCTTATTGCGCTGGCTTAGTTTAACAAAGCTCCTCATTAAAGGGATATTCCCATCTCACAAATGTAGTTTGTATAGTTAGATATAGCCATACCAATATTTATACTAATAGAATGTATTTATATAAAATGTACCGTTTAGAAGATTTGCCTATTTGTATATCCATTGTCCCACACACAAGTCAGGCCGTTGCCCCTAGTTACGGCCACCGCGGCCGTGTAGTAGTGGTGGTCAGCTTGCTCCTTTTCAAACCCGCTCTGAGGTAACTGCTGTATTGTGAACACACATTGCATGAGCATGCGGAGACACATCTTAGGGTACTTTCACATCTGCGTTTTGGACGCTACCAGTCCATAACGCAATGGTCAGGATCTGTCCAAAACGCAGACTTTATAAACGGATCCTGCTCCATAGAGATGAATTGATCTTGGAACAGGAGCCGTTTCTCTGCGTTTTGGAAGCGCAGACAAAAATGCTACAACTGTAAGATGTGTCTCCGCATGTTCATGCAATGTGCGTTCACAATACAGCAGTTACCTCAGAGCGGGTTTGAACAAGAGCAGGCCGGCCATCACTACTACATGGCTGCGGTGGCCGTAACTAGGGGCAACGGCCTGACTGATGTGTGTGGGACAATGGATATACAAATAGGAAAATCTTCTAAACGGTACATTTTATATAAATACATTCTATTAGTAATAATATTGGTATAGCTATATCTAACTATACAAACTACATTTGTGAGATGGGAATACCCCTTTAAATATTGATGACCATCCTCAGTATAGGTCATCAATATCAGACCAGCACCCCCACGATCAGCTGTATGAGGAGACGGCGCTCGTGTGCATGTGCCATCTCCTGGCTCTCTTCCTGCTACTGCTTCTCATGGCAAAGTAGCGTTGAACAGGAAGAGAGAAGGAAGACGGCACATGCACACTATGGGAGAGATTTATCATAGACCCATGGAATACAAGTATGCCTCATTATGAATCAGGCATAGCATCTGTCAGTCTATGCGCCTCAACTGAAATTTACGCCAGCCCCTTGCTAGAAAACTAGCATAGAAGATAATAAATGTAACTGGGTCACCTCCCCCACCCCTCATTGCCCTCACCATGCCCCTTTCTTGGGAAAGTGGCAAGGCCTATGGAGAAACTCAGCTTGCGAAAAAAATTTGTGTGAGTGACGTTGAAAAAGTTGCAAACAGTTAGCGACTTGTGACGCAACCTAATGATAAATCTGGCCTATGTTGTGCTTAAAAGGAATTGTAATAATAGAAATCATTAGAACCAGCATCTTAAAGCTTACCTGAGTTTTAAAAAAAGTTTGTTTTTAACGGCTGCGCTTCTTTGTACAATCATAACTGTGAAGAAACAGTTATACTTGGGCTTATTATATAAAGGTTACACAGCACAAAAGCAGGTAAAAACCCAAACAATTGGATAGAAAACATCTAATCCCCTCAAAAAAGAGCCAACTCAATACAAACAGAATAACCTACATAAAGACACCTGAGTCTAGCTCAAAACTATAATAATACTAGCAGAAAGACCCGGCTTCGCCTGGGTATATTTCATCTATTTCATTTAATGTTTCTGTGTGCCGTTGCAGAGAGAAAGTCAATGCAGCTGACAGAAGTTGATTTTTACCTTCATTTTTTCAATCCCCATTGGCTACGGAGTGGGAGAGGGCGTGGCCTGACCGGGGGCGTGGTTTAGCGGGACCTTGGGGGGGGTTGCTTTTAAGTCCTTTTAGTGGAAGAAAACATCTTTTATTACTACTGAACGGTAGTAGTCTAATATTAGTCTATTTCATCTAATGTTTCTGTGTGTTGTTGCAGAGAGAAACTCACCCTCCCACCCCTGCAGCTGACAGAAGTTTATTTTTACCTTCATTTTTTCAATCCCAATTGGCTGCGGAGGGGGAAGGGGGCGTGGCCTGACAGAGTCGGGATGTGGCTTAGTGAAACCTGGAGCAGGTGTTGTAAGTCCTTCTTTTGAGAGTGGTGTGAATCACAGGTCGGTGCCATGGTAATTTATGAGGACACGCAATGGGTAGTAGTGGAAGATTTACTACTGAACGGTCATAGTCTAAAATTAGTCTAAAACATAAGTTATATTTATGGTAACCGGAATACCCCTTTAACAGTATCATCCACAGCGCTCTGCCCCTTTAAAGCATTGAATAGAAATGACTGGATTGTTACCTGAGATCCTCAGCTGGCTGCTAATTACCTGGCTGTGTTGTTATGGAAACCTGCCCTCCCTGTGTGTGTCTGTGCAGAGAATGGCAGTTGGGGTTTAAAACCAATGCTGTCAGGCTAATATTGGCTAATGCAGGTCAGATTTTGGGAATATCTCGGGAACGTTATGTCCTAGAGAGATGAGACCTGGTCTAAAACCTTCCCGGGCACCTGATGTACCTGTGTGCCGAATTTGGTGAAATTCGGTACAGTAGTTTGGTGGCGCATAGAGGACAGACAGACAGACAGAAACTCATTTTATAATATTAAGAGATAATCAATACTTGGGCTTACATAATGTTTATTTCAGCCATATTATTCCCTGTTTCAGCTGCACAGCTAGATGCATTTCACTGAGAAGCAGGGGGCATCTCCCTTCTGCAAACACTATACTGCAGTGATGTCCTTTCCCTTACTTTCCACTATGTTTGTTTTCAGCTCTGGAGCTCACAGAACAGATAAGTTGGGATAAATCACACTTGTGCTGTTCAGAATCAGTGTAGAAGCAGTTTTTTTTTTAAATCAGGCTCAGGATCTCAGCTAGCTCTGACACCCCCCACTTCCTCAACAGGCAGTGGACTTTAACTTAGGTGGAAGTGAGACCCCTAGTGGCCATGACTTTACAGCTTTTTCAGGTGGATGCAGGCAGATTTTTTTAAATGAAGTGATTTAGAAATGTGCCAATTACACCATACTCTATATTGTCTATTAAATGAAATGAAATTGTGTGAAAGTGCTATGACTCTTTAATAAATGCCCAACTAGAGGAAGATCCGACCAATGTATAAAGATGCAAGTGCCTTTTAATAAACTTGTCGCATGTTCTGCTGCCCATGCACCAGAACTGAAATCTATCTACTCCTGCCAGGTACTACAGTGGATTTCTTGTGTAATCTGTTTTCAGGAGCCTATGTTAAATGAGTTGAGCTCCCACCTTGGTCTGTCTTATCCCACCCATTCCCCCTCCCACTTTTTCAAAAAGTGGCAAGGGTGTTGGAATTGGCTTGAAAGTTGCAAATTTTGTGACTAAACGGCAATTTTGATAATGTAGACTTTTCTTTGCCGGAAAACGTCAATCTATAATAAATGACCCCCACTGTCTCCAAACTGAGTTCATTTGGACAAGAGAAGAGCTTTGCTTAAAATGGCCAGCCTACCAACGTTTCTCCAAGAGCATATACAATAATATAGTCTGCTTCACAATTCTGACGGAAACTGGACAGATAAGTCAATAGGATCCATCTGAAGATCCGTCATATGGATGGATTTCAAATGCCTTGCGTATGTATATTAACCTGGTATGAATTGGACATTGCATTAACGGGAAAGTGCAGTAACAGGGACAAATAAAGAGTCTATGGAACAAACTGATTTGGCTCTTTAATTGCTTACATTTTCCCCTGCACTATACATTTATGAAAACTTGAAATGTTATTTTTATAATTGCAGTGAATTTTCTCTATCTGTTGTTGCCTTTGCACTCATTTTTCCAGTTGAAGGGTTTTTGATAAAAGTCTTTAAATGTGTTTAATGGCACAAACGTAATAACACACGGTAGATCAGGCAATAACACTATTACATAATGTAACAGCATTTTACCGCCACAGCATCAAGCATCGCATGCTATGGTAATCTATATTGTATTGCTTGGGTGTTTTTTCTCAGCGTTTGCTGTGGGTGTAATAGTTATTCAGAAAACACAGCATGCTGCATCATCTGTACAAGAAAACTGTCAGCTAGTAATTGATAATATAATTAGTGATTCGAAATTATGTAAAATGACTATCATTACATTCTTATGCCAAGAAATCAAACGAAAGATGAATTTCGAACCAATTGATTTTACTGTATGTGTCCCAACTTCCTGGACATTACAGAAAAATATGAAAATAGATACTTGTCTAATAAGATTGAAATGTACATTTTAAAGGTTAGACTGCTCAATAAGAGGTAAAAGTAACAGTTTAATTATGATTAGACCAGTATTATAACATTAGTGTCAATGAGCGTAGCTTTGCTTTAACGGGTTTATCCAATAGTACAAATACCCACCACAGTGCCCAGTCCTCTCCTATAGATGATACCCGGTCCCCGACACCCGCATCCCTCCGGATCCCTGCATGTCCACCGATGCATCTCCCTATCACATGGATCAAAACATCCGATGACGGGGGAGCTGCCAACAGCAGGCCGCAACCGTGACTAGCCTCCTGTCAGGCTCTGGTGTGGAGGGTATAGCCACACCAAGCGTAAGAGGGAAGGGAAAAGGACCAAACAAGGGAAACGGTCACCTCCTGCAGGAAACCCTGAAACTAGGCCCTAACAGGAACCTAATAACAACAGACCCTATAGAACCCTGCCACTAGTGACAGGGGAAGGTGTCAACCCGTTCCTCCAAAAGGACCGACGAACAGGAGACTCAGAAGTCAAAACCACAACAGGGAAAAGTAGGATAAACACAAAAGGGAAAATGACACTTATCTTAATGCAGATATTGCAGCAACCGGATCTCAGCTGAGAACCACACCACACACAACAATGTCAGCAGAAAGTATAAACCGCAAGGAATACTGGGAGAGGAAGGGATAAATAGGGGAAAGACAATCACCACACCCGCAACAGCTGAGGGGAAGGGGTGTGGTAAACAGCAACCAAACCAAGAGGAAAACATTATGACACTTTTGAAAGTCTAGCCAATCGCCTGCAACCTGATGCAGGCACGTTTGTGACACCTCCCTAGCATCGCGCGAGTAGAATATCGATCATCTATCTTCAGAATCGGTCATCAACATCAGATTGGTGCTACACTCTTCTTGTCTATCCTATCTCTAGAACGGAGAGCCCAAACTTTGGGAGAGCCCACTGCCCATACGCAGCCGTCCTCCATTCATTTCTATGTGAGTGAGTGCTATTTTCGGACATCCCATAGAAATAAATGGAGAGCGCAACCATTGCTCCATTCACTTTCATGGAACTGACACAAATAGCTGAGCAATGTGCTCATGAATGGAGGGCGGCCGCACATGCACGTCTCTTTGGGAGCTTCGATCTAGAAATAGATCTGACGTTGCTAGCATATCCTAGACAACCTCTTTAATTGTTCACTGTAGATCTTCACATTGTTGTTTTTTTTTTGCATTTTAATTTGTGTTACATAATGACCCACAAGCAATAATCCAGTGTAGTTTGCTTGCAGAGTAAACATACAGTCTGAAAAACCGCCAATGTCTCATGTTGGCTGATGTTGGATGGTAAATCTGGTGTATCTTTAGACTGACTAGTCTAGATTATATCACCTTTTTGTTGGCTTAACCCAGGGATTCTCAACTTGCGGCCCTCCAGCTGTTGAAAATCTACAACTCCCAGCATGTCCTAATAGCTGTAGTCATTCCAGGCATACTGGAAGTTGTAGTTGTGCAACAGCAGGAGGATCGCAAGTTGGGCATACCTGGCTTAACCTAAGCAGGAAGTTTGTCCTCGAACCCTGAAAATCTGTCCCAGTGTCCCAAAATTCTGTCCAACAAAAACTTTACACCAACTTAAAATTGGTCTAATCTGCACCACTTTAATGTCAGCTTCATAAATGTATCTCGAAGGTAGATGACAAAAGCTGGCCAAGTCCACATTCTAGTTTAGAGCCAGGAGATGTTGGGAAAAATATTTGTTTTTGGCCCATCTGAATAATATATGTGTCTTACCACAGTAAATGTGGGATGATGTTCAGTAATTGTTTTGACAAGAAGGTAAGGCATACTTTAACTTTAGTTGCCTTCTTAGATTGATTTTGGTTGTGACCATATCAATAGCGTTTCTTTGACATGTCACATCTTCTGTCCAATTTACAGGCAGCTAACCTATGGGTTTGTTTCTATAATAGTATCTATCTACCTTCTTTCTGATTGTCTGTTGTCCATTTGTTATTTCTGGTACTGCAGGTTAGGCCATGAGCTGCAATACCAGACTCAGTCCATGGACAACCATGGCACTATTTCTAGAAAAAAGCAGAGTCTAACCCCAAACAACCCCTTAAAGTTTTCTTCACATAGCTAAGAATAGCTTAGTCTTGTTTCCATTCTGGGTGCTTTAGAAATAATTTCTTGCTTTTCAGGTCAGGTCTTTTGGTACTGTATATCATATACAGTATGTATATGCTGTATATATATATATATATATATATATATATATATATATATATATAAATAATAAAGATATATATATGTCCAGACTACTACTAGACCAGCTAGTCTTGAATTTTCTTATGAACTGTAATATATCTACTAACCTTCGTGTAAACTCCTGACCCTCTTCCTTGCGTTGATCCATTCATCAGTTATCACTAGATTTACATCATGTGCTTGCCATGTGTTTCAAAGATTCCCTTTTTATGATTGTAAATGTCTTAAGAGAAATTTTCAGAATTGAAAGCAGCTCTATGTGCCCTGGAGGTACAGCAGCGCTTAGTTGACATTGCAGATACTGAAAACACTTGTAGTTGTAGACATCTCCAAGCTCCTGGAGAATATAATTAGTTGGTACCCAAGAGACTGTTGGGTTGTTGTAGTACTAAAGACTTTTTCATCCCTGCAACTTATTTCATTTGCACTTTTCACTCCTTTGTTTCTGCCTATTCACTGTTTTCCCTATTCGACCGAGCTTATCATCCCAAAGTCAGTGAACACATTTCTTAATGACTTAGGTTCAGTACAATGTGCTCATTATTCAACAGCTGTCACATCATGATTCTGCTTTATGTGAAGGAGGTGACACCTGACTAGCAACCGGAGGCCTCCAACAAGAAAATCTATTCAAACTTGTCTGCCTCTTTCTTTCCCTCCTTGGACATTCTTCGGGCGGACATCAGTGGCTGTTAAAACACAATATGAACCTCAGATGTTCCTATTTTTTATTTCTTTTCAATAGCTGAATGCCTATCTCAGCCATTAATTAATTCACTTATGGTGGTATGAAAGTGGGAAGCAAGAAGAAGTGTAAAAAAAAAAAAAGCCCAATTTCATGCTGTATACAATGACTGCTCCTCTTGCAGTAACCTTGGCTGAACTGCCTTAATACAACAATATAACATGTATAATGCTATGGTGGTGTTCTAGGGGCTTCCTAGGTGATGGAAAGTTTACAGGTCGTGTATTGACTTATAGGGTAGCCACCTCTATGTTGCAGAGAAAGTTTTCTTTCTTCTGGGGCCAAGCGATTTGCATACTAAATTAAATAAAAAAATTTTTTAAATTTAGATTGGATTTTTAGATTGATGGCCTAATCTCAGGAGGCCATTAATATCAGATCAATGGATCCCGCTACTGAGATGCCGCTTTGTGCTCCTACAGACTTGTCACAGTGGGTGGCACAAGCTTTCCTCCTGCTCTCCTTCCATGCAGGCTGTGGTTGCTTGCCAGCAAGGCTTCTTTTCCTCTGCCCGTAGGTAACATATGCATGTTCTCCCTCCAGCTCTTAAAGGGCCAGTACATATTCACCCTAATCTGCTCCAGTCTATGGCTGGCTTCCTTGGGCTACTTAAGGCACCTTTCCTTGTGGGAGCATGCCTGAGGGATAGGTCACTAGCTTGCTAGAATCCTGTGAAGGTGTGCTGTTCTGTTGTCTGCCTGTGTACTGATTTTCTGCATTAATCCTGCATTGTGACCCTCTGCTGTCTGATCTCACCATTGCCTGACCTCCGTATTGACCCTTTACTGCCTGTCCTCACCTCAGACCATTTACCCTGCTGCACCTGTCTGAACCTGGCTTGTTCCTAACTACAATTTGACCTGACCCTCAGTGTCCTGCATCGGTGTCTCTTTACCCCCATGTATTAGCTGTCAATCATACAGACACTACTCCAGGAGGTAACTGACTGGTGGTTCCCCTGCAGTGAAGTCCAGATCCCTGTACAGGGGCTAAAGAGTGAAAACCAGGGAATGTCCGTAAGAGTAGCCCAAAGTTAAATCTGCTGGTTTACTCACCCAGATTACACACAAAGATCTGTGATGTAGCATTCAGCTTGTGGCATGTTCCATTGGGTGCCATAATATGGCATCCCTATTCCTATTTTTAATTTCTTTTCAATAGCTGAATACCTAACCCTCCTTCACATAAAGAAGAATTATGATGTGATAGTTGTCGAATAATGAGTACTTAACTGAGGTCATGTCTGTTAAAGGGTTTTTCAGTTTTTTATTTTATGGCCTATCCACAGCCAGCTGTAGTAACTAGCTGAATCCAATACACAATGGACAGAGCTGTGCAGTTCTAACTCCAGAGCTACTCCCCAACAGGTGGCTGGTGGGGGTGTGGGATCCACTGATCTGATATTGATTGCCTATCCTGAGTTTAGGCCGTCAATATAAAAATCCCAGAATTTTTTTTTTTTTTTTTATTTAATTTAGTATGCAAATCACTTGGCTGCAGAAGAAAGAAAACTTTCTCTAGTGCAACATATAGGTGGCTACCATATAGATCAATACATGACCTGTAAACTTTCTATCACCTAAGAAGCCCCTAGAACACCATTATACATGTCAATAAGTTTGTAAAGATGTCACTCTAAAATTTCATCTTCCGCATAAAGGAAAAAATAAAGTTATGAAGTATTGCACTATGTACCTCTGAATAGTCATGCAGGCGGTCATGGAGCATTCATGCAGTCCTGGTTTCCAAGTCAGCTCCAGCGGCTACTACAATGGCTTTTCACTTGTTGCCACTGATACCGGTGCAGGTGGTGGCCTCTTGTGGGTTTGAGTTTGGGCTTTTGTGTTCAATGGCGGTTCACATTTGCCACTGTCCCATTAATCTTGACATTGGTTTTTCTTGGGTGTGACTTTGGGCCATTATGCCTTTTATCTCACTACAGTTCAGTATTGCTAGTTAATCTGCCCTGGCTCCGTGTGTGCACTTGTTTGTCTTATGTGTTCATTTTCCCTGCTCTATATTTTCTAAACTGTGTGTCCTGCCCCTGGTTGTTCAACTAATTCTGTTTGAGTCTGTTGAGATTGTGTCTCCTTGTTCTATGTTGGATCTTTTATCTGTCTGCCTGGCCTCTCCAGTTTGTGTTTGGATCTGTCCAGGTTCTATCTATGTCTGGATTCTGACCTAGTTCCGTCTGTCATTAGCCTGTGCCTGTTCCATGGATTAGTATGTACGATTAGTCTGTACTCTGCTTGCCTGACCTTGTCTGGTTCAGTTTTTATTTGCCTTGGATTTGTTTGTACTCTGCCAGCCTATTCTCTGCCTGGTTCAGTTTGTGACCCTGGTGCTTTGCACTGGATTGTGTGGCCCCTGTATGTCAGCTGTCAACTACACTGGGACTATTTCAAGAGGTGGCAGCCTGGTGGCCTCCCTGCAGCAAAGACTAGATACCTGTATAGGGGTTAATGGGTGAAAATCAGGAGACTGCCAGGATAATGCCCTAAGGATTAACCCCTCGTCAAACCGGTAAGATGACACAGCAGTTCCACAACCATTTTTCCGTAACAGTGGCATTTTTCGTTGTCTTCATCTTTGCACTGTGCATGCAACAGATGCTGTTGAGATTGGCCTGCTCCATCAGAGGATGAAGTGTTGGTTAAACAGGAGAATATCGACATAGCACAGTACGGAGCACCATTAGGCAGCACTTACAGCTCCATAGTATAGAGCTGTCACCAAACAGCTTTTGTGCACACAGCTTTGCATGTGAAAGAGGCCTAAGGCTGCCTGTTCACGATGCAGCCTCAGCAGCGGGATCTGCATACAACTTTCCACATCTCTAATTGCCAACATCCATATTTATTTTGAATGGCATGTTCTAGTCCAGGTGTGGCCCTTGTGGCCAGAGCCACATCTTCTATTGGCAACCTTAAAGGGTTTCTGTCACCAGATCTGGGCATATTAAACAGGATGACATTTGCAATGTGCAAATGTCACCTGATGCCCAATCTGGTATTCTTTTTTTATATTGGTGCCCCCGTTTTTGTTAAAAAAGCTCTTTTATATTATGCTAATTAGGCTTACTAGGTGCAAGGGGCGGTTACCCTGCACCTAGTAAGCGCCGTTTGCCTACCTTTTGTTACGCCTCCGTAGTCTTGATTGACAGGGCCAGGCAGCTTGCTTGATCTTCTGCCGGCCATGTCCTCGCTTCAAATCCCACGCCTGCGCCGTGCGGAATAAAATCGGCACAGGTGCAGTGAGTGGCGCTGGCCGCCGGAGAGAGCCGGGTGTAGTCTGACGTCGGCGCAGGCGCAGTGAGGTAGCCGGGAGCCCAGCGGCCAGCGCCACTCACTGCGCCTACGCCGATTTTATTCCGCGCGGCATTTGAAGCGAGGACAGGGCTGGCAGAAGATCAAGCAAGCTGCCTGGCCCTGTCAATCAAGACTACGGAGGCGTAACAAGAGGTAGGCAAACGGCGCTTACTAGGTGCAGGGTAACCGCCCCTTGCAACTAGTAAGCCTAATTAGCATAATATAAAAGAGCTTTTTTTAACAAAAACGGGGGCACCACTATAAAAAAGAATACCAGATTGGGCATCAGGTGACATTTGCACATTGCAAATGTCATCCTGTTTAATATGCCCAGATCTGGTGACAGAAACCCTTTAAACTGTGGTGAATAAGTGATGCACTGGGAAATCTCCATTCCTGACATTTCACAGTTCATCCAAGTGACAGAATCATGATTTGGGCTATTTTCAGTAGCGGCGTCTTGGTGCTGTTGGAAAATATTTGTCAGCTAGCTCTCATCTGTCTACTACACACCTGGTCATTATGTGATTTAGTTTGGTGGTTCTTTTGGACAAATCACTTTTGGCTCAACAGTAGGAAATATTAGACAAGTTATGCCCCAATTTCAACATACCCATCTTGCATCTTGTAGCTACCATTCTTGAAATTTTTTTCATCGTATTACTTTATTAGGTTTGTAAGATATTTTAGGGAATGAACAGTATTCCCCTTCAGTTGTTCTCTGCAATGTAAATGTAAAAAGACATGCCGTGTCGGCACATGGCAGCTAAGAAAGCATGCTAATAAGAGAGGCAAGTGCGATCACAGGGTCTGACTGCTGCATGGTTCACAGCGTCTAAAGGTGTTTCTGCTATTTTCTATTGTGAGGAAATAGAAGAATCACATTATTCGTTATTGACTACTGTCGGCTATATAACAGTGGGTCACGTCATAACTAGAGATGAGCGAGCATACTCGTCCGAGCTTGGTGCTCGTTCGAGTATTACGGTACTCGTAAGTGCTCGCTGCTCGGACGAGTATCTCGCCATGCTCGAGGAAATGGCAACTTCCGTATTGTGCATTTTTGGCGCCTATAAACTCAGCCAATCACAAGCCAGGAGACTCTGCGGTACACCCAGCATCACGTGGGGCCCTTACATGTCGATAGCAGGGGTTGGCTGGCCTGATCAGGTGACCCTGGAATATACTAGTGACTGCCCACGGTGCTCGGCTCAGATGCTGTCTGGATGTCGTTAGGGATGGAGCTGCTGCGTTTCAGGGAGAGTGTTAGGGCCTGCATTTAGTTCTTTGTTAGGCAGGAGTGATCTCAAAAGAACCCAACAGCCCTTCTAAGGGCTACAAGACATTTTTTTTGTCTCCTGGCTTGGCTGGCTGGCTGGCACTAGTAGTGCAGCTATCACCATATATAACCCTTTTTTTTTATTGTTATAATCTCAGTGATACAAATCCATTTCACACAGCTGCGTGGAACCATTCTGTGTGTCACAGTTCAGCTGTCCACTCACTACAATCCGTATTTTCTGTCCAGGTGACACTTTCTGTACGTCACTTAATCCAACAAAGTCTTTTGCTCTCACGTATACAGCTAGATCACAAAAATCTATGTGCGACATTTGTCTGGGTCGCAGTCAAAATAGCCACCGTCAGCAGGGTGTGAGTTAGCTCTACGATAGTTTCTGCACGTCACGTTCCAAAAAAAACAAAACTAAAAAAAATATAAAAAAAAGAAAAAATATAAAAAAAATAGTTTCTTTGTTGTTTTAGCTCAGTGATACGAATCCATTTCACACAGCTGCGTGGAACCATTCTGTGTGTCACAGTTCAGCTGTCCACTCACTACAATCCGTATTTTCTGTCCAGGTGACACTTTCTGTACATCACTTAATCCAACAAGGTCTTTTGCTCTCACGTATATAGCTTGATCACAAAAATCTCTGTGCGACATTTGTCTGGGTCGCAGTCAAAATAGCCACCGTCAGCAGGGTGTGAGTTAGCTCTACGATAGTTTCTGCACGTCACGTTCCAAAAAAAACAAAACTAAAAAAAAAATATAAAAAAAACGAAAAAATATAAAAAAATAGTTTTTTTGTTGTTTTAGCTCAGTGATACGAATCCATTTCACACAGCTGCGTGGAACCATTCTGTGTGTCACAGTTCAGCTGTCCACTCACTACAATCCGTATTTTCTGTCCAGGTGACACTTTCTGTACGTCACTTAATCCAACAAGGTCTTTTGCTCTCACTTATACAGCTTGATCAAAAAATCTCTGTGCGACATTTGTCTGGGTCGCAGTCAAAATAGCCACCGTCAGCAGGGTGTGAGTTAGCTCTGATAGTTTCCTGCACGTCACGTTCCAAAAAAAAACAAAAAAAAAAAAATATATAAAAAAAATATAAAAAAAAATAGTTTCTTTGTTGTTTTAGCTCAGTGATACAAATCCATTTCACACAGCTGCGTGGAACCATTCTGTGTGTCACAGTTCAGCTGTCCACTCACTACAATCCGTATTTTCTGTCCAGGTGACACTTTCTGTACGTCACTTAATAAACAAGGTCTTTTGCTCTCACGTATATAGCTTGATCACAAAAATCTCTGTGCGACCATTTGTCTGGGTCGCAGTCAAAAATAGCCCCGTCAGCAGGGTGTGAGTTAGGTCTACGATAGTTTCTGCACGTCACGTTCCAAAAAAAACAAAACTAAAAAAAAATATAAAAAAAAAAAAATATAAAAAAAATAGTTTTTTTGTTGTTTTAGCTCAGTGATACAAATCCATTTCACACAGCTGCGTGGAACCATTCTGTGTGTCACAGTTCAGCTGTCCACTCACTACAATCCGTTATTTTCTGTCCAGGTGACACTTTCTGTACGTCACTTAATCCAACAAGGTCTTTTGCTCTCACGTATATAGCTTGATCACAAAAATCTCTGTGCGACATTTGTCTGGGTCGCAGTCAAAATAGCCACCGTCAGCAGGGTGTGAGTTAGCTCTGCGATAGTTTCTGCACGTCACGTTCCAAAAAAAACAAAACTAAAAAAAAAATATATAAAAAAAAGAAAAAATATAAAAAAAAGTTTTTTGTTGTTTTAGCTCAGTGATACGAATCCATTTCACACAGCTGCGTGGAACCATTCTGTGTGTCACAGTTCAGCTGTCCACTCACTACAATCCGTATTTTCGTCCAGGTGAAGACCACGCTGAAAGCACAAACAACGAAAAGTCTGGAGGTTCTTTAAAGAAAGTGAGGATGACCGACGGACTGTGGTGTGCAACCTGTGCCACACCAGGATCAGCAGGGATGCCACCACTACTAGCCTAACCACCACCAGCATGCGCAGGCATATGAGTGCTAAACACCCCACTCAATGGAACCAAGGCCGTTCACCACCTCCTGCGGGTCACACCACTGCTCCTTCCCCTGTGTCACTTGCTGCCTCTGCTAGTCAACCCCCTGCCCAGGACCCCGGCACGAGCGCCTCCCGCCGGAAAACCACACCTTCACCTCCACGATCCTCCACAGTGTCCACCAATGTGTCCCAGCGCAGCGTTCAGCTGTCTTTACAGCAGACGCTGGAGCGCAAGAGGAAATACAGTTCCACCCACCCACATGCCCAAGCCCTCAACGTCCACATCTCCAAATTGCTGAGCCTGGAGATGCTGCCCTATAGGCTGGTAGAGACCGAGGCCTTTCGCAATCTCATGGCAGTGGCTGCCCCTCGGTATTCGGTCCCCAGCCGCCACTATTTTTCCCGATGTGCCGTCCCATCCCTACACCAGCACGTGTCACAGAACATCATCCGTGCCCTGACCAACGCTGTTTCTGAGAAGGTCCACCTAACCACGGACAGGTGGACAAGTGCTGCCGGGCAGGGACACTATATCTCACTGACGGCACATTGGGTTAACTTGGTGGAGGCTGGGACCGAGACTGACCCTGGGGCCGCTCATGTACTGCCCACACCGAGGATTGCGGGACCTACCTCGGTCACGGTCTCTCAGACGTACTATGCCTCCTCTTCCGACCCCTCCTCCTCCTCCACCTCCTCCTCCGAATTACCATCCGTGGGCACGGCGCCTTCAGTCGATAGCTCTAGGCGCAGCAGCAGTGCCGCGGGTAAGCGCCAGCAGGCGGTGCTCAAACTGCTGAGCTTAGGTGACAAAAGGCACACCGCCCAAGAGCTGTTACAGGGCATCACGGCGCAGACCGATGTGTGGCTGGCACCGCTGAACCTCAAGCCAGGCATGGTTGTGTGTGACAACAGGCCGTAACCTGGTGGCGGCTCTGCAACTCGGCAGACTGACACATGTGCCATGCCTGGCCCACGTGTTCAATCCCATAGTTCAGCGGTTCCTAAAGACATACCCCAATCTGTCTGATTTGCTCACCAAAGTGCGCCGCATCTGTGCGCATTTCCGCAAGTCCACCACAGATGCTGCCACTCTCAGGGCAGCGCAGCGCCGCCTACAACTGCCCGCTCACCGACTGTTGTGCGACGTGCCCACGAGATGGAATTCGACATTAAACATGTTATCCAGAGTTTACCAGCAGCGCAGAGCGATTGTAGACTGCCAGATGTCAACTTCCACCAGAACTGGTAGTCAGGTCACTCAGATTCCTCAAGTCTACAATGAGGAGTGGACGTGGATGTCTGATATTTGCCAGGTTTTGACCAACTTTGAGCAGTCAACACAGATGGTCAGCGGCGATGCCGCCATTATCAGCCTCACCATCCTGCTGCTTTGCCTGTTGAAAAACTCACTGCTCAGCATGAAGTCGGATGCTTTGCGCTTGTCACAAGAGACGGTGGAGGAAGATACGTCGCTTGATAGCCAGAGCACCCTCCGGTCTGTTTCTCAGCGCGTATCGGAGGAGGGGGATGAGGATGAGGAGGAGAATGTCGGCGAGACAGTAAAGGGTACCAGTGCTCAGTCCTTAACTCTTGAGCGTATATGGGCTGAAGAGGAGGACTTGGAGGAGGAGGAAGAGGAGGAAATGGAGAGTCAGGCCAGTGAGGAGAGGTAATTCTTACGTGTTAGGACTCTGGCGCACATGGCAGACTTCATGTTAGGCTGCCTATCCCGTGACCTCGCGTTAGAAGCATTTTTTCAAACACCGATTACTGGGTGTTCACTCTCCTGGACCCACGGTACAAGCAGAACCTTTCCACTCTCATCCCTGCAGAGGAAAGGAGTATGTAAGAGTGAGAGTGAATAGATATCAACAGGCCCTGGTGCACAAGTTGAAACAATCCTTCCCATCTGATGCCGCTAGCGGCAGAGGGCATGGTTCTGTGGGCCAAGTAGCGGGGGAGAGGAGGCGAGCAGGCAGCTTGTCCAGCACTGGCAGGGGAACGCTCTCCAAGGCCTTTGAAAGTTTTATGTCACCCCAGCAAGACACTTTCACCTGTCCCCAGTCTAGGCAGAGTAGGGGGGAGCTGTACAGAAAGATGGTGAGGGAGTACCTAGCTGACCATACCAACATCCGTAGCGACCACTCTGCTCCATACAACTACTGGGTTTCAAAGCTGGACACGTGGCCTGAACTGGCGCTGTACGCCTTGGAGGTGCTGGCCTGCCCTGCCGCTAGCGTGCTGTCAGAGCGGGTATTCAGTGCAGCTAGTGGCGTCATCACCGATAAGCGTACACGCCTGTCAACTGACAGCGCTGACAGGCTGACGCTTATTAAAATGAACAAAGCCTGGATTTCACCGGAATTCAAATCTCCTCCGGGGGAGATTACTTATGTATCCGATTCCTCTTCTCTACTCCTCCTACTCCTCCTCCTCCTCCATGTCGTCTTTGCCTAACGCTGACCAAAAAAACGCCATTTTTTAGAGGTTCAACTGGCACTCTTTTACCACAATTTTTCAGGAGGGCCCCCTACAGGCCCTCTCTTCAAACAATTTTTCCAGAGGTCCACCTACAGGCCCTCTCTCCAAACAATTTTTCTGGAGGTCCACCTACAGGCCCTCTCTCCAAACAATTTTTCCGGAGGTCCACCTACAGGCCCTCTCTCCAAACAATTTTTCCGGAGGTCCACCTACAGGCCCTCTCTCCAACAATTTTTCCAGAGGTCCACCTACAGGCCCTCTCTCCAAACAATTTTTCCAGAGTTCCACCTACAGGCCCTCTCTCCAAACAATTTTTCCGAGGTCCACCTACAGGCCTCTCTCCAAACAATTTTCCGGAGGTCCACCTACAGGCCTTCTCTCCAAATAATTTTTCCGGATGTCCACCTACAGCCCTCTCTCCAAACAATTTACGTCTTTTTCCTATCTTTCTCTCTCTCCAAACTATTTTTCCGGATAGCTGCCATATACGGTATTAAACTGAGTAGTATACATAGAAGACATACCACACTTGATCAATCTCATAATTTACGACTGTACCGGTTGATGCTAAATTTTTAAGTTGGGGTCCTGCGTCGTCATTCTAACTACATCCTGCTGTTGTCACTACCACACACGCTAGCCCAGGGGGCACTCCTCTGGCTCTTCCAGCTCAACCTCCTTCCCCCAGCCTGCCCCCCACCTACAGGCCCTCTCTCTCCAAACAATTTACCCGGATAGGGGACGTATTAGATATTATACTGATTTTTGTTGGTTCCTCTTTTAATTGGCTCCTGACCTGTGATAGGCAGAGCATGGACACGTCCCCTTAGCTGCAGTAGAAAAGACACTCCCCTGGCCAGAGCAAGCTCTTTTTCCTTTTCCGTGTTCGAAAAATCCATGAAATATATGGTCCCAAGATAGGGGACATATAAGATTTTAAACTGAGAAGAATCGATACCACACATGCCCCACTTGGAGAATTTGGGGTAATGGTGGGATTAGGCAGCCTCAGAGGCATCCATGCATGCTGCCCCTGCTGTTTCATGTCCATTTCCGTGGTGTTTCCATAATTTTCTGAGGTTTCCAGGTTTTCACCCAGCCTTCCCTAGGCAGAGCCTTGGTCCCCTGCAAAAATGCTCGAGTCTCCCATTGACTTCGATGGGGTTTGTTATTCGAAACAAGCACCCGAGCATCGGGAAAAGTTCGACTCGAATAACGAGCACCCGAGCATTTTAGTGCTCGCTCATCTCTAGTCATAACACTTTACTGACTAGTGCTTTACTGAAGCTCAAGTAGGACAAGCAATGGGAATAATGGTGAAAAGTCTGAGCCACACATGAGTTATCAAATAAAGTAGAAATTCAGGTTCTGATTTATCAAACTGGGTGTGCCATTATTTTGGAGTAAATTGCGACTTTTCTGTCAATTTACTTGTGAGACAGATTTATCAATAGTCTACAACAGGCAAAAGTTATTGTTTGTGTCTCAAAGTCAGTTTCAGAAATGCATCTTTTAGTGGGCGTTCCTGTGGAGAATTATGGTTTTGACCTTATTTATTATAGGGATTGTCACAAAAAATTGCCTCAACTGTCCTCCACACCTGAACTGTGGCAGGTGAAAATAAGGCTTCTTTCACATTTACGATAAAATCTTGTGCTAAAAGCTGGATACTACCTTTCCCCCTGGAGCCCATTGACTATAATGGGACCCGATGGGCATCTGGCCTGTTTGCGGCATTAGTGCCAGGATTTGGACGTTGTACGTGTGAATCCTAGCACTAATGACAGAAACACGCCGGATCCCTGCCAGGTCCCATTATGTTCCTGTTACTCTGGATATGCTGAACTTCCATAGGCTGTTCCTCTGCTGGACTTTAACAAATTGTTACTATGACAATTTTATAATAAACATTTACATTACTAAGTAAGGTATCAAAATACTTAATTTCTAATAATTGGAAATTGCACAGATGTTAGTGTGCGTACCAGTATTCATTTGATATTTGCCCATCTCTTCCTTCACTGCAGCAACAAGGTGGGACCCATTCTTGAGACAAATGTGGGAACAGTTATGGCATATCCTATGTTACTTTTCTATTTGCAGCCATGGCTACGTGCACCACATATTAGGATGTGCTGACTGAGAGATTGCCTTGACGTTTGGCAGACAGGCACAAATAATTTTGTATAAAACTATTTGCCAAGAATCTCACATTTACAACGTAGCGTTAGTATCGTGTATAATAGTGAAGATGGCGATATTATATGTACTTATTTTATTGTTTGTGTTTGCATGCTGTTGCATTTTGTTCTTTACTTTTCTGTTTGCTGCCATGTCTAAGTGCACCTCATATTAGGACGTGCTGACTGACCCCCAGTTTGTTTGTTTTTTGCATATCCTATGCATATACCACAAATGTCCAGATGAGAGTAACCCTTTAAAAGGGAAATAATCTGCCGACTTTTTAAGAGAATCTAACATTTGAGCAACTCTTAGGCTGTAGGCTTTC
The DNA here is from genome assembly GCA_900303285.1 of Rhinella marina. Taxonomy (NCBI): domain Eukaryota; kingdom Metazoa; phylum Chordata; class Amphibia; order Anura; family Bufonidae; genus Rhinella; species Rhinella marina. The sequence continues at coordinate 19,310 of ONZH01022175.1, read as the reverse complement.
TGTTCTACTCTTTCTATCGTGTCAACAATAGCGATAGCATCAACTAGTAACATAAAAAAGCTTTAGTCCAGTATAATTAGGGATGAGCGGCACATGGCATATCGGCCTCCCCTGCTGTAGAGGATGACATAGATGGCCTGGTACTGAGGCTTGTGATCACCATGAATTTTAATATTAATTGTATAGCACCTTTATTTGTATATGGGGCTGTTATATACTTATTATGTAATAATAAATCTATCCTGACCTCATGTATCACTGCTGTCCTTTCTAAACTGCCTGTCTTATAATAGTAAGTGAATAAATATATGTAGCTTGTTGCTTTTCTTTGCTTTTTATCTATGGTGTACATCTTGTATGCCGCCTATGTTTCCCTCATGTTTAACACTTCAAGGAGCATAATTTTAGTAATTTCTTCAGCTTTGTCCCACCTATACCTGTGGCTCTAATAACCTGTAATTCCCATAAACGCCAAGAGATCACTTTGTTCAGATGTTTTTGTACTTTATTGGACTGTACCTTCAGTGTTGGCCAATTAACTGAAATGATATTTTATTCCACCTTAAACTGCTCTGCTGATGATAATACTGACATGCCGCTTTGTGCTCCTTCAGACTCTGCACTTCATTTCTTCTTCTGTCAGTGCTACAGATTAAGGGTAATAAACTCTGGTGAGTCAGAGATCTCAGCTGCAGAAATAATGATAGAATGGGGCATTTAATGTAGTTCTTCACCTTACTGAAAAAAATGTATTTTTTGTGATTCATATTTTTCTCCATGATCTGTTGTAAAAGTGTTTGACTGGAGAACCACATAAGTTCTAAGAAGATCTGTAATGTAGCATCCAGCGTGTGGCACGTTCCATTGGATGCCATACTATGGTACCTAGCGGATGGGCCTTGAGTTCCATAACATGTGACTCTGAACACGTGCCAATCCTGCAAACGTCACTACTGAGGCCATTGCTTGGGCAGCTGCAGTGATGTGTGTGTAGATGTCACACTTCCTGTCTGGCTGGGACTGAAAGCAGCAGAGACCGGTCTTTTTACACATGGTACCCATGTGCAGTAGGCAGGGAGGCCACCTATGTTGGTGTTGTGGAAAGCAACGTATGTTTTAACATTTCATATGCCATTAGACATACGTGTTTGGTATTTCAGAAAGTTTAGTAGAAAATGGACACCCACTTTAATTCATATTCATTCTTTCTGCTATGTAAGAAGGATCTGTAGCACTATTTCTTGTAACAGCCTGATCTATAGACCTGTCAGAAGTACTGATATTTACAAGAAAGTAATGTGCACAAAAAAGGACAATTTGCAGGTCTGCCAGATTGGATTGGAGTGGATTGCTTGGTGACAACACCTATGGCTTCCATAATATTGGCTGCACTACAAAGCCATAGGCACTTGATTTGATGTATGGTGTGTCCGTACAGCAGAGTGTTACATAGATATTGTTTTGGCAATGGGTATAGGGGATAATACTTCTGTAATATGGTACCCAGTGTAGCATGCCACATTTTGGGGGGCTTCAGTTTGAAATCAGTTGAAATTCCACTTTATGTAAGACCTTATAGATTTACAGGGGTAGGGAACCTCCGGCTCTCCAGCTGTTGTGAAACTACAACTCCCAGCAAGCATACTCGCTCTGCTCTTCTAAGAACTCTCATAGAAATGAATGAAGCATGCTGGGAATTGTAGTTTCACAACAGCTGGAGAGCCGGAGGTTCCCTACCCCTGTTATAGAATCACCCAACAAAAATACATAAATTCTGAAGCAATTGAGTGTACAAACAGGCCTTAGATGCAAAGCAGAGTTTATAGTTAAAAAATGCATGGATTTACTTTGTATAAAATGAGTCACTCAGCTCATGAATAGTACCCAGAGCAAGCCATGTACAGTGTAACTAATATAACGCAATACTGCCACAACATGACATACGGAATAATAACGTTGATAGTCACTGACCCTCAGATCAAGTGCTTAAGTGTAAAGTATCAATGGGAATAACCATATGTATACATGTGGTGAGTGTTACACACCCTTGTGTCTACCTTTATCACTGACGGGTAAGTAACATTCATACATGTTGGTGCTGTACTGCATCATATCAGTTACATATCTTGCTTAGGGTCTTATTCATGCGCTATGTGACTCATTTTTATGCATAGTATAGACGTGTTTTTTTAAAGTGTAACCACCTTTTTTGTAACCTTATTTAAAACTATTCTAAATGGCCACCATTCAGTTTTGTCATATACTGTTTTAATGACAAACTAGGTGCCTGGGGTTCAGGGTATCTAAAGTGTTTTGGAATTTGTACACTAGAACATCACTGACATGTATGCGGTGTACAGGTATACGGATTCTACAGGTCTGCAGGAATAGGGACCACAGTGAGCTCTGTACTGGCAGGAGGAGACATCGCTGTGGCTCCTGTGCCCGCTCCGCTCAAGCTAAAGCCTGGCATAGCACATTAGAGACTGATGTGCGAAGTACAGCTTTTAGCTGATCTGAGCTCTGCATAGAACAAAGCTGCTCCTCAGCTAGAACCTGGTACAGCTCATCAGACCAGGTTTTCCTCTAGTAGTGTGCTATGCAGTGCTTTTGCTTGAGTCTTAGGGTGCATTCACAAAAACGTATTTTTAGTTTGTGTCCAATCTGCATATTTTGCAGATTGCACGTGGAGCCATTCATTTCAATGGGGCTGCAAAAGATGCGGAGAACACACCGTGTGCTGTCCACGTCTCTATGTCTGTTTCTGGCCCCTGCAAAAAAAATTAGAACATTTCCTATTCTTGTCCATTTTGTGGCCAAGAATAGACATTTGTAACAGAGTGCGGGATCTGCGGATGGGGAAAATGCAGGATGCACACGGCCGGTATCTGTGTTTTGCACATCGTGTGGATGCCCCCTTATTTGTTGAGCAACATAAATACATAGCACTTACTGTACCACTCAAGAGGAAAAGTTTACTCTGATAGAAGCTTTGTGCATAAATGAGAAAATGTAGAAAATGATAATTGGACATCTTTGGTCTTCTGTTTCAGACTTAATTTCTGTTCTTCACAGGAGCTTTTCAAAAATTGGCCCAAGTGTAACGTAGACTCATCCTTCAACACACGCATTATCAAAGTGAAATCTAAGATTTATCCCAAAGCAGCAATGTAACAGGGAGATGAAACATTCCTCTGCCGCCTGTCTGTGCATTAAATGAAATTGCACACTGCTTGACCACTTGGATGGTGAAAGGATTATTATGCTGCAGACAAAAATGCTATTATAGATCGGAATAGTGACACAAGGATACATGGCTACAAGATACTGATAGCAGTACAAATTGTAAAATCATGGGGGGGGGGATTTAAGCAGCTTATGGAATAAATGGGTATCTGATCTTTTATCAGATCGAGTAAGTAATGCTTTGCTAAATCAAAGGGTGTGCAGAGCTGGGTACATATAGTCTGGAAGTCAAATATGTGACCCATGTCTTCATTTTTAGTATTCAGTTATGTGAAACCTCACCTTTGATTCACATTGGTTATGTAGTCAGCAAATGTGAAATCTAACACCTTTATAATAAATGAATCTCGTCCCATTTTCACTCATTTTTTGGTTGTTTATATAATTTGCAGCTTCCCCTGTTCCAACCTGTGACTCGTCTGCTGTTGACAGATTCTTATTTCAGTTCTAGGTATGGCTTGTGTCAGGACCCAAGGAGGCTTGATAAACACCCATATAATGTGGTCATTCATGTGTTATGCGTCGGTCTGCAGATATTAGTGACCTGGAGACAGAGGTGGGAACAGTAAGACACCAGTATTCAGAGGAAGTACTAAAAACACACAACACGGGCACCAAGTAAGACTAAACAATCCATTAACAGCTCGTTGATGATGGTTTCCATTGCCATCTACATGACCAGCACAAATAAATACTTTGAGCGTCACCTCATTTGCAGATTTACTTATCAGGTTAAGTGAAATATAATAAAAATAGGGTCATTAGACATATGCAAGTTGTAAGTTGTAGGAATATCTCCTAGAAATATTACCTGTCTATAGCAATAGCAAATATCCTCCCAGTCCCATAGACAGTGGTGTGAATGCTCAACTATATGAAAAAGTGAATTTAAAACTTTTTAAAGTGAATAAATTGGTTTTCTTGGAAGACAAATTACTCAAAGTGTATTAAAGGGGTTATCCCAGACTATTAAATTCCCGCCATATGCCCATGCCCCTCACAATGATTATACTTTCTTCAGTCCCCACTCCCTGCGCCGCTCCTGGTCCCCGCACCGCCGCTGCAGCTTCTCCCCGTGTGCAGATGAAAACATCCAGTGTCGGGGGGGGGGAGCCAATGGCAGACGGGACGGGGATGAGCCTCCCTAGCATCGCGGGTAATGCCGGATTCTTTCATCCACAGACGGGGCGAAGCAGCAGCCGTACAGGGACCAGGAGCGGCAGGGAGCCAGGTAAGTATATTCATTGTGAGGGCGCCGGACATATGGGGGAAATTTAATAGTTTCAGATAACCCCTTTAATGAGCCAAGTGAAGATAGGCGCTTGACATAGGAGCATTAAAAATACCTTTTAAAAGGGTTTACCAATGACATACATTTTACATTTTTCAGACCAGCACCTGGATGTGATTAATTTGGTTAGTTTTGTTTATTCAATAAAATGTATCTGTATTGTCCCACTGAGGTGGTCGCACATGCTCAGTTCCATTTATTAACTGCGAACAGCTGTATCTACTGTTAGAAGCTGTGACAGTTAGGTCTCATGAACACGAACATATGTATTTTGTGGTACGGAAAATACAGATACGAAAAAAAAAAACAGATATCTGTGTGACGTCAGTGTTGAACCTTTTTTTTTTTTTTTTTGCGGATCCATTGTAACAATGCCTTTCCGCAAAAAAAAACGCAAGGACGGAAAACAAGGTCCTGTCAACAGAACTTTATTTTCCGCCCTGCATAACGGAAACCATAGACTTCTATTATGACGGATCAAAACAGAATGCCTCTAAAGATTTCCATTTTGATCTCTGTCTTATGGATTCCGTTATTTTCCGTTATAACCATGTTATAACGGAAAGCCATAACAGAATACATAACGTTGATGTGAACAAGCCCTTAGAAAGAGATTACCATGTACTCTATGATGTCTGATTTTCAGATTTTCGAACGCATTGCACCCGCACTGAATCCTGACCCATTCATTTCAATGAGTCTTTTCACATGGGCAAATGTTTTCACGCATCAGTTCGCCGTTGCGTGAAAATCGCAGCATGTTCAATATTCTGCGTTTTTCACGCATCCCTGGCCCCATTGAAGTGAATGGGTCTGCGTGAAAATCGCATTGGATGCAATGTGTGATTCACTGATAGTTGCTTAGAGATTTTGTTTGTAAACATTCAGTTTTTTATCACGCGCGTGCGAAATGTATCCATGCGCATCGCACCCGCGCGGAAAAATCTGAACGAACGTACGCAATTGCAGTCAAAACTCACTGTGATTGCGTGTAGATTGGTGTGAGTTTTACGGAACGCACCCTGAACACATCCGGACTGAATCCGTGACGCTCGTGTGAAAGGGGCCTTATCCTCCAGCCTGAGCCCCAAGTCTAGACAGCCTGACTACAATTTCCACCATCTACAGCAGGGATCAGCAACCTCCGGCACTCCAGCTGTTCTGAAACTACAATTCCCCAAATCCTCCTTTTAATTCTATGGGAGTTACAAGAGCAGCCAAGAAAGTGTGGATGCTGGGAGTGGTAGTTTCACAGCAGCTGGAGTGCCAGAGGTTGCTGATCCCTGATCTGCAGGATTAGAGTTCATGCACATGACCGTATGTATTTTGCAGTCCGCAAAAAACTGATCCGCCAAAAATACAGATGCCGTCAGTGTGTATTCCATATTTTGCGGAACGGAACAGCTGGCCACTAATAGAACAGTCCTTTCCTTGTCTGTAATGCGGACAATAATAGGACATGATCTATTTTTTTGCGGAACGGAAATACGGACATATGTAAATGCAATGCACACAGAGTACCTTCGTTTTTTTGGGGGGGGTTTTTTTGCGGACTCATTGAAATGAATGGTTCTGCATATGGTCTGCAAACAAAACAAAACGGAACCGGATAGAAAATACGTTTGTGTGCATGAGCCCTTGTGGTAAATGGTTTCAATAAAAAGGATGGACCTATGGAATGAGTAACACACAGCAACATTGGGATAACTTATGTATGCAAAGCCGTCTGAGAACGGCTACCCAACCAAAACCAACTCGAGGGAAGAAGGGGTATTGTAGAAATGCCTGTATAATATCCCTTCAGAATAATGTTAGTTAGAACGTCAGTGTGTCAGTAAATAGCACAACTGTGTACACACTTGTCAGTCTTATAGCGATACATTAACTGCTCTTTCCCTGAGATCCTGAGTTAACAGCACTGTCAAGAGACACTTTAAAATACCAATTTCAGTGGTTTTGACATAAATAGCTTTTACTCCTTCACAATAAGGGCAATGCATCTCATTTGGAGGTCACTTGTCAGTCACCAGGGAAGAGCTCCGTGCGTGTTCTGGGTTGAAAATGACAATAAAAATGGCCCTTTTACAGCTCCAGCTAATAACCGCTAGCCACCTGGTGACCCACTTATTTCCTGTCTGGAATTTTCCTAACTTGTGCATAGGGAGCATATTATCAAGTGCATACACTGACACTAATTGCCATCTAAGTAAACTGTGGCTGGAAAATCTCAGCCTTTGTAAACACGAAAAATACAAGCTTGATTCTTCTAAAAGAATTTCTAATGGTCAGGGATAGCTAGTCTGATGGTTGGCTCGTGATGTCATAGTGGATCCAGCAGGACGGAGAAGTTTCATTTTCTTCCAGCCCACTTCTTGCTTTGGCTGCAGTATACTGCGATAAAAATAGGCCAGAGATACACACAAAAAGCCAATAAATGGAAAAAAATGCTACTAGGCAACATTTGTACATCCTCAAATTCATATAACCCATAGACCTTCAGCTAACAACTTGAGTTTCCATTTTTCTGAAAAAAATGCACCAAAAACAATAGTACAAAAAAATGCAGAAGTGTAAATTATTTCCACTAAAAATGTATGTGAATCCAGCCTTCCTTACACATGCATTTTACATTGGTGTTTTTTTTACCACTAAAAATGCACTAAAATAACCACTTGCATTTTTTGGCCATCTGTGGTATTTGGTTGGCACATAACAGGTAGGAAATAGTGTTAGGTTCCCGTTCTACAGAGATCACCTGGACGATTTGGTGGACGGGCCCAGATAATTATGTACAAAATATATTTGCCAAGAATTTCTAATTTATCAACAAGCATATCATTAGCTCCAGAATACTTTATATCTCTATGGCATTTGTGCTTTATCTGGTCAGCAGTGTGCTGTTGCATTGTATGTATCTGTGGTATTTTGCAGCTTTTTTTGTGTTTTTTTTTGCCCACACTAGCGTTTTTTATGGCAGTTTTCTTCAATAGAGAAGGTGTTGTCAAAACACCTGAGAAAACGCCAAAAGCTACATCAATGATTAACATTTAAAGCCAGTAGCGAAAATTAATTGTGTGTCTTGCATTTCATATTTCCTATAGACCTTCAGCTAACATCTGAGGCCGGCGTTTTGACCACAAAAAAAGCATTAAAAAGGTGCAAAAAATGCCAGTAAAAAGTGCAGAAAAACACTAGCCACATCCTGTGTGTGAATGAAGTCTTGGCCAGGATCACACATGACTGATCAGCTGCAAATTTGCCATTGCGGATTTACGTGCTGCAAATCGTTGTACAGTACCAGCAAAGTGCATGAGAATTTCTGAATTCTTATCCACATGCTGTTAAAAAAAATGCAGCAGAAAAGCTGTGGTATTGCGGATTTGAAATCTGCAGCATGTCAATTTATGTAACGAATTTCTCATGCGGATTTAACCATTTCCAAAGGAAAGGTGAAACCTGCTGCAACAAAAACCTGGCACCCTCGCCAATCATTGGTTTGAGAAGGAAATGGTTCTCACAGTAGCGTGCCAGCCTACTCCAGCTTTTCCTAGGCTGAGTGATGTCATGTTTATCGGTCACATGGTCTAGGCGCAGCTGCGCTGAACTGCGATATCACATACAGCCGCTATACGTACATTGTACGGCGCTGTGCTTGGTGAGCAGAGAGAAGGCTGCTGTGCTACTGCGAAAGCCAGGGTCTTCTCAAACAGCTGATTGGCAGGGGTCTCGGGTGTCGGACCCCCACTGATCAGATACTGATGAGCCATCCAGAGGCTCCATTCACACTGCATTTCTGACAAACACCAGGAGTATAACCATGAGATTTGGCATGTCTCGCATAGCTCACGTTTGTTTCTCATTGATTCCTATTGTTACAAAATCTCAATGTTTGCTACATAATGTCGTTTTACATGTGATTGTTTATAATTATCTTTTCTTATACGTTAGGTGCTGCATAAATACTATAGCAAAGGTCATTTAGAGCCCCACAATCTCAGGCTGAATGGAGATTTTTAGCGAGAGATGCTCATTGTGCTTGTGTTGATGTCAAATACCTTCATCTCAAAGGGAACAGAAATGTATTCTGTTTTCTCAGATTCATTGAATTGTATCCATTACTGCATTTACATTTGTTCCATAATTATTCAGATTTTACTAAAGGAAAGAATGAACATTGTTAGGTAGAGGAAGAGCACATTAAGATATTACATTTCTCAGCAAGATATAAAAAGATCTTTAATAATTTTGGGGATAAAAGGACACATCAGTGAGGACATTTTAATTAGGTATTGCTTATTCGGCGTGCTAATTATTATGTTTTATCTGTTTTAATCTCCACATAAGATTATTTTATTTATTTATTTTTGCTTTTTTTTCAGCTAGCGTTTTCATGTAAAGCCCATCATCTGTCTATGAAGCCAGCCAGTTCTAGACGCAATCACATTAGTAAATGTGGACCATTTTCTCTAGAAGAGAGTACCTCAGTACATGCAGCATTCAATAAAGCATACATATATATTTTGTTCAATACAGCACTTCGGTATGCCTTGTATGAGATCAGAGACATATGGGGCTAGAGGTCTCGGGCAACTTTATGGGAGTGCTGATACAACTCTGTTCAAAACCTAGCTTTAAAGGGGTATTCTCATCTTAGACAATGGGGGCATATCGCTAGGATATGCCCCCATTGTCTTATAGGTGCGGGTCCCACCGCTGGGACCCGCACCTATATCCAGAACGGAGCGGGGAGCGCTGCGCCTGGAGGACCCCAGGGTTTCCGGGGGTCCGGCCACCACCAGGCGCAGGTCCCCGCTCCGCTCATAGAAATGAATGGGAGCTGGGCCGTGCATGCGCGGTGCGCTCCCATTCATTTCTATGGAGCCGACGAAAGTAGCCGAGCCAGCGCTCGGCTATTTTCGGCAGCCCCATAGAAATGAATGGAGGGCGGCTGCGCATGCGCAGTGCGCCCTCATTCAGTTCGGGGGCTCCGTTCTGGATATAGGTGCGGTGGTGGGACCCGCACCTATAAGACAATGGGGGCATATCCTAGCAATATGCCCCCATTGTCTGAAATGAGAATAACCCTTTAAGTGGCCATTGCACATGAGCCCTAAAAATGAGCTAGGAGCAGGGGGCGTAACTACCATAGTGGCAGACCATGTGACTGCTATGGGGCCCAGGGCAAGAGGGGGCCCTGTCATAGTTGGGATTATCTCCGCTTCTAGTGGCGCTGAAAACTTAGTCAGGACTCTACCCTCTAAAGGAACAACTTTTTAAAAATGAGGTAGTGGAAAAATGGCGCAAGGGTCATTGAAAGGGGTTTAGGCAGAAACCCTTCTGTGCTGTGTGGGGGCCTGGTTTGATCCTTGCTATGGGACCCTTACTTCTGTATGTACGCGACTGGCTAGAAGATTCTAAATAATCAACTATTAGGTTAAAATGGGTCTATTAAAAAATGCAAAGAATCAATATGCAGCCATATGCTGTATTTTTGTATACTGTACAGTTTCAGTGCACATATTTTGCCTTAAAGGGGTATTCCCATCTCACAAATGTAGTTGTATAGTTAGATATAGCCATACCAATATTATTACTAATAGAATCAATTTATATAAAATGTACCGTTTAGAAGATTGCTTGCTCTTGTTCAAACCCGCTGTGAGGTAACTGCTGTATTGTGAACGCACATCACATGAGCATGCGGAGACACATCTTAGGGTTGTAGCATTTTTGTCTGCGTTTCCAAAACGCGGAGAAACGGATCCTGTTCCAAGATCAATTCATCTCTATGGAGCAGGATCCGTTTATAAAGTCTGCGTTTTGAACGGATCCTGATCATTGCGTTTTGGACTGATAGTGTCCAAAACACAGATGTGAAAGTACCCTAAGATGTGTCTCCGCATGCATGTAATGTGCGTTCACAGTACAGCAGTTACCTCAGAGCGGGTTTGAAAAGGAGCAAGCCGACCACCACTACTACATGGCCGCAGTGGCCGTAACTAGGGGCAACGGCCTGACTGATGTGTGTGGGACAATGGATATACAAATAGGCAAATCTTCTAAATGGTACATTTTATATAAATACATTCTATTAGTAATAATATTGGTATGGCTATATCTAACTATACAAATTACATTTGTGAGATGGGAATACCCCTTTAACTCATAACTAACCTTTCTAAATCATCTTTGCATTAATCAAAAGTACAATGTGTGTACATGAGGAGATGACACTATTTCTGCCCATTATATCACTTGTATCTGGCATTTTTAGCAGCTTTCCTCTGTGCATAGTAAATGTCTACTTTAAAAGCCCATAACAGAAATGTCCACAAAAGGAATAAAATATTATATTTCCTTTATTAAACAATATTAAAATCTGAGGTATCCACATGATTGTAGGAGAAAAAATATAATAACCAGAGGGACTAACTCACATGCAGACAGGTACAAACATATGCAATATAGAATATATACCAGGAAATTAGTTAGTTTCGTCATATCCTAGTGGATTATATCAAAAGTCAGAACACATAAGTGATAATATTACAAAAGCAATATGGCAACTCCATAATAGGCTGCATATAAGCCCTTAAACGCCATAGTCGCCATAAACCAGGTGTAGGAAATGATAAATGAGATGGGTCTGCCAGCCCTTCCACTCCCGCACCACGCCCACAATTTTATACCTGGCGTGAGCGGGGAGTAGTCACAGATAGTGATGCAACTAACCTGATTTAGGCGTATTTCAGAAAAGTAAATGACCTTCTTAGACATGGTAGGTGGAGACTAGCTGCCATCCACTGCACACAGAAACTAGAGGAGAATCTTCTTCCTAACTTTCTCTTACTCTTTCAGAAGCAGCTCCAGGATCATGAAAGACAGAAAAGTACTGACCGGTAGGGTTGTGATTAAAGCACTTGAGATTATAATATAAACTTCCTATTTAGCTGCATAAGTCTTTTTTGTTGTCTCTCCTGGGTCCTGTCTGACTCAGCTTCTGCACACTCATCGCTCCTCTCCCCATAGACTTGTATTGACATGTGTAATATGATACTCCTGTGGAGCTGCTCTATCTAGGACAGGATTAAGGCATTTTTCAAAATGAAAAGCAATTAGCAACAGGGTCTGGGGGGTTGGGTGGAGAAGTACATAGTTGATAACATGAGAACTATACATTTCTCACTGATTACACATATTACAAAGTTTCTTGTAGTCATGTCTACTATTGATTTATGCAAAGTTGTGTGAAATGGTAGTGGCAATTTAAATTGAAGTTGAGTGAGGAGTGAGTTTTTCCACTTACACCATTTACCACCTATGGTCTTGGAATCACCTACCGAGTACAGTGTTTTTACGGCACTTCCACAGTAGTAAATGGAGTGGTGTTCACACATGAGCACCATAGGGGACCTTTGTGTGATCCCTGGGGGATCCAGTGGTGAACCCCTGAGCAATCAGATACTGATCCCTATCCTGCGGATAGGATGTGAATGTTTTTTGATAAAAACATATACATTAGAGAAGGGACTGGGGAAGGGACCTGACACAATAATTTATTGACTGGAAGTTTACAAGCTGCAGAAAATCCTATTATTTAAATCCTAATTTATTTTTTCAGCAGAGCTTTTCTGCAACAGACGAGAACAAAAGTAAAGAGTACCTGATATTGATCAGCCACCTTGACCGCCAAGCTCCTGATAAGTCAAGGCTTTATTGATGGGTTTCTAATTAAGAGCTATGGTTCCTTGGCATGTTAGGGGGGAGACATTAGTATTTATTTTGCACATAGATTGCTGTGTCACTCTACCTGATGTTACAAACCCTTATCTGTTGTGTGACACCAAACTCTATCTACATGACTATTCTTTCATCTTTCAGAACGGAAAAGACTTTACTTACTTTACTTCAATTGACAGATGGCTTCTGTTCATCTGTGGTTCCTCCTGGGAATGTAAATCGAATGGGATGCATTCTCACATGCGCTCACAAATGCACTTGGCTGGATTGTGAGCTTCAAGACTAAATAATGCAATAGGTTTCTATTCGGTGGATGTAATGGACAACAATCTATGATTTCCCATTTCTGTCAGACTGAAGGGAGAACACATCAGTCTTTGAGCTCTCCAGACATTAGCTTGAAAATTGCACACTGAATAAGTAGGAAGTGCATGAAGAGACGTATGCGTGTCTTCTTGACAAGGGGTTTGAGAACTCTGTAATGTTGTGTCCCCTCACGTATGTAGACAGGAGAGTGACAGTGGAACTGGAGCATACAAAACATATGGGAACTCCAAATGTATATGAATATATTTAGAAAAAAGTATGTGACCTAAGAAAACAAGTAAGTTAGGTGAAGTATCTGTCACTCCTTTCTAGCAAGCATGCCAGGGAACTCTGTTCTCATGATCTTTTAGGGTCCCAACAGGTAACCCCTACTCAGATACTGGATTAATGAAGGGGTGGGACAACCCCTTTAAATGATAAAGGTCTAGCTGTCTTCTACCACCATTTGGTGGAGCTTAGGATCTTACTGCTAAATGTTTATACGTTTAAAACACATGGACAACATATAGATCTTACCTTGTAATATGATTTAATATAGAAAATGCCTCTTTGTCACATTATCGGCCCCCCCCCCTCCTGCCCTGAACAATATCTCAGAATTTAAAGGGGTATTCTCATCTTAGACAATGGGGGCATATCGCTAGGATATGCCCCCATTGTCTTATAGGTGCGGGTCCCACCGCTGGGACCCGCACCTATATCCAGAACGGAGCGGGGAGCACTGCGCCTGGAGGACCCCGGGTTTCCGGGGGTCCGGCCACCACCAGGCGCAGCTCCCCGCTGCGCTCATAGAAATGAATGGGAGCACAGCGCGCAAGCGCGGCCACCGCTCCCATTGATTTCTATGGAGCGACGGAAGTAGCCAAGCCAGCGCTCGGCTATTTTCGGCGGCCCCATAGAAATGAATGGAGGGCGTATGCGCAATGCACCCTCATTCAGTTCGGGGGCTCCGTTCTGGATATAGGTGCGGGTCCCAGCAGGTGGGACCCGCACCTATAAGACAATGGGGGCATATTCTAGCGATATGCCCCCATTGTCTAAAATAAGAATAACCCTTTAATTATACAATTTGCATGCAGAAGTCAATTCATTGAAGGGTTGGGTTACATATATGCTTCCCATAGAAGACTATGAAGAGTAGGGTAGAAGGGGGAGTAAACACCTGCAGATAGTGACGCAGGACACCCTGCTGTTCCTACTCATCCCAGAGCTGGATTCACAGCTACTCTGCTCAGTACTGCTGTATAAAGTCATCCATACTGCTGCTGCTTATCATGGTGTACTGTAGGAGATAGGGGAGCAGGATCTTCTCTTCTCTGTGATATGTAAATGGAGTCATCATAATAGCCAGTCTGTCCACTCTGAAGTCAAGCTCAGGGAAAACTGAGAGGTAGAGATGGGGCCCACAGAGGAGGGAAACAAGTGAAAAATGGAGGATACAAGTCATGTAGATATAATGTTACTCCTCTGTGTATGCCATGTGTTTTTGGAGCTCTGTATCAGAAAAATGTATCTGTAATGAGTACAGAATATTTGACTTATTTAAATTGAGAAATACAAAAGGATATTTAAAGGAGTATTCCCATCTCACAAATGTAGTTTGTATAGTTAGATATAGCCATACCAATATTATTACTAATAGAATGTATTTATATAAAATGTACCGTTTAGAAGATTTGCCTTTTTGTATATCCATTGTCCCACACACATCAGTCAGGTCGTTGCCCCTAGTTACGGCCACCTCGGCTATATAGTAGTGGTGATTGGCTTGCTGTTGTTCAAACCCGCTCTGAGGTAACTGCTGTATTGTGAACACATGGCATGAGCATGCGGAGACACATCTTAGGGTACTTTCACATCTGCTTTTTGGACGCTACCAGTCCAAAATGCAATGGTCAGGTTCTGTCCAAAATGCAGACTTTATAAACGGATCCTGCTCCATAGAGATGAACTGATCTTGGAACCTACTACAACCCTAAGATGTGTCTTCGCATGCTCATGCAATGTGCATTCACAATACAGCAGTTACCTCAGAGCGAGTTTGAACAACAGGAAGCTGACCACCACTACTTCAAGGCTGTGGTGGCTGTAACTAGGGGCAACGGCCTGACTGACGTGTGGGGGACAATGGATATACAAATAGGCAAATCTTCTAAACGGTACATATTATATAAATACATTCTATTAGTAATAATTTTGGTATGGATATATCTAACTATACAAATTACATATGCGAGATAGGAATACCCCTTTAAGGCAAAGCAAACCAAGGTTAATGATAGAGGAATGTGCAGAAGCAAAGTGATCTACCTAGTCAGTGATCTACTCAGTGACCCCTCTACTTGAGGACCTTGATATTGAAGCCTATAAACATAAGGATGGTTTAGACAATCAGGTTTTTTACTTTGTGACCATTTGAGAAAGGCCTGAATCATCACAACAGCCACAGTGCCCAGAAGTACACGCTTTATTTTAGAGTCCTGATCCCTACATTGCAAGACGAGATAAATCGCCCAGTGATTACTCAGAATAGTCATGATCACGTTCCCTCCAGAAGTGGTGATAGCGGAGTAGGCGGTCTGGTTGCGTAGTATCTTTGCAGATGTTTTGGTGCTGTATGTTTAAGTATGCTACCACCCACTTATCCTGTTGCTTCTCTCCCTTCTCTTTTAACTTTCTAGAGGAGATGGGCAGCTATAAACATTGGAGATACATTTTAACTATTTCCATGCTAAATGGTGAGATCTATTTTAATGATCATTTGCGAGTGTCCTGGCTCCCAGACCATCTCCATACCTCCCAATCCGGCAGTACAGGCCTGGATTTAGGTGGCTGTTCTGTGGTCGTGGGAGTGCCGTGGCATATCCCGATTTCAACTGTATCTGCGTCCTGAGAAAGCAGATACAATATACAGAGGCGTAGCAGAGAGCCGACAGCTCACTATTCCCCAGCTTGTGCTTTCTCTTGCACAGTGCAGCACATGTGATGCAGTGACGTCGTCTCGCCAGCTGCGCAATAGAAAGCACAAGCTGGGGAATGATGTGCTCTGTTTATCAGGGGACAAGAATATGTATTAACTTTTATTCAATTTAAACTATGGGGCAGTACTAATCTGGCACTAAGGCGGTACTATGGTGAGGGGGCACTAAGGGGGTAGCACTGTTGTGAGGGGACACTAAGAAGGGAACACTGTAAGGGCGCACTATTGGGCAACATTATTGCAATGGTGCACTTAGAGGTCATTCTTACTGTGAGGAGGCACTTAGGGGGCATAACTAATGTGAGGGGGTTCTAAGGGAGCATAACTACTGTGTGGGGACACAAAGGTGACATAACTATTGTGTGGGGCATCACTAATATGAATGGGGCTCTAAGGGGATAGGATGGAATCGGGCATGTATAGGCATTGGGCGGGGTTAGAGGTGTGGCTTAGTATTAAAAAAAAAAAAACTAGATGTGATATTTTTCCTCCTTAGAATATTACATTGGAGATAGCATACCTCCCAAATTTTGAAAAGCCTAAGTATAGAAATTATATAAGTCATATCACTGTTTGCTGTGTTTTGTAATAATACTATGGATCTAAGTTTATTCCAAGTGATATGATATAAAAGGCACTGAAAGGACAGGATGAGTTTTATTTTTATGATCATGCACTTTCATACGTATTTGTTAGTTTACATAGCACATACAAATGGTATTTCCATACACTTTGGCTACCTATATCTATGTTCCTATATACATTGCGTCACCTACTATGTAAACATCTAGTGCATTGTTAGTACAGTCTGGGTCTTTCCCATGGGATCACTTCTGCCCTGGGCTTTACACCTTAGAAAATCATTAGCTTTACTAATAAAGCAAAGCAGAATTTCTGCATTACAATGCTTATGTGTACCATGAACAGCTGGAAGACCAGCTAAATTACCTTACTAAAGATCTTAAAAGATCAGGGGCGTAGCTAAAGGCTCATGGGCCCTGGTGCAAGAGTTCAGCTTGGGCCCCCCTTCCCTCAGTGCTTTGTGTTTTTCTTATACGGCACAAGGTTCTTTGGGCCCCCTAAGGCTCCCGGGCCCGGTAGCTACTGCTACCTCTGCACTCCCTGTAGCTACGCCCCTGGCTGCACTTCTCCCCCTTGTTCCTGTCGTGACAATATGGTTTTGTGGGAAAAGATTTAGATTTTATTCATTTAAATTCCTGCTCCTGGGCTGTGAAGTCAAGGAGGCAGTCCTATCAGCGATTGACAGCTATCTCTGTATAGAGGGAAGGCTGTCATAGAGGGAAGACTGTCAATCACTGATAGGACCACCTCCTTGACTTTAAAGTGGGTTGTCTCACGTCGGTAAGTGGCATTTATCATGTAGAGAAAGTTAATACAAGCCACTTACTAATATATTGTTATTATGCATATTGCTTCCTTTGCTGGCTGGATTCATTTTTCCATCACATTATACACTGCTTGTTTCCATGGTTACAGACCACCCAGCAATCCATCAGTGGCGGTCGTGCTTGCACACTATAGGAAAAAGCATTAGCCTCTCTGGTGGCTGGGACCATGGAAGTGCACATAGGCTAATGCTTTTTTTCTATATTGTGCAAGCACGACCACCACTGATGGATTGCAGGGTTGTCTGTAACCATGGAAACGAGCAGTGTATAATGTGATGGAAAAATTAATCCAGCCAGCAAAGGAAGCAATATGGACAATCACAATACATTAACAAGTGACTTGTATTAACTTTCTCTACATGATAAATGCAACTGATGTAGATGCTTTACATTGCTTAAAAATGCCTGTGAGTTTTTCACTGAATGCTAAAAATTAGAGATGAGCGAGCACTAAAATGCTCGGGTGCTCGTTATTCGAGACAAACTTTTCCCGATGCTCGGGTGCTCGTTTCGAGTAACGAACCCCATTGAAGTCAATGGGAGACTCGAGCATTTTTTGCAGGGGACCAAGGCTCTGCCTAGGGAAGGCTGGGTGAAAACCTGGAAACCTAAGAAAATGATGGAAACACCACGGAAATGGATAGGAAACAGCAGGGGCAGCATGCATGGATGCCTCTGAGGCTGCCTAATCCCACCATTAACCCAAATTCTCAGGCAACAGCCTGGTGGTTACCCTCATGGCAATTGTGCTCACCCAGACCAAGAAAGGCGAGGCACATAAGATGTTATATTAGTTTCAGTGTTGTTTCTTAGTCTTCTTTCTTTATCGTAGCTTCCTCCAGTGCCCATAGTTATTGCCACCAAGATTTTGTATTTTTTTTCAGCAAAGTGTGAATTGGGATTTTCAATATCTGATTTACTATTAGTAGTTTTGGTGTGAACTTTTTTAGCATGGAAATATTCGTCCACACCATTCTGTTTGAACAGTGCATGTCGTTCTTGTGTGAACTAAGGAGATCAGGACACACTGTGCTATGGATCCAGACTAGATATGGAAAAAAATGTTTTATGTGACATTGGTAGCTGCAGTCTATTCTGAAATAACACCTGAATGCATATCAGCAATATTAAAGGTGTTGTGCCACGTTTTGGGATAGGAAAATTCATAGGATAGGAAATAACTGACTGATTGGTTTGGATCTGACCCCTGGGACCATCACTGATCCCAATATGGGGGGTCCTGGTCATAGAGCTCATTCCTTCATCTCCCCAAGCTCACAATCTTCCCCCCCTACCCCCAAACTGGTCACAGTCCTCGTTCTCCCATTCCCCCAAGTTCACCATCCTCCCTCCCACCCCGAAACTAGTCACAGTGCTCGTTTCCCAATTTCACCATCCTCCTCTCACCTCCAAACTGGTTACATAGCTCGTTCCCCCATCTCCCCAAGCTCACCATGCCCTCCCCATCCCCATACCTTTCTGTGGCAGTCCTGGGGAGGACCCGCCAAAATACGAGACCACACATTAAATATAAATGCATCCTTTATTTCATCATAAAATGTAATGGAGATAAAAAATTACAAAAATGCAGTATAGACTTACAATATAGACAGACTCCACCTCCCAAAGCCCTGGTCTAATAAAATCCCGCCCAACACAGATAGTCAGCTCATAATTAGTTTAGCCAATATAGCCATTTTAGCCATTTTAGAAGGGAGTCTAAAAACCCTGAAACGCATTGTACTTGCTAATAAAGAACCGAACCTCGACCTGACATCCATTGGCTGATTCTTTTGCACTGTGGGATTTCCCTCATCGTAATTCTGAATTCATCGCCGCAGTTGGAGGTTTCCAGGCATCTTCACGTGGCTCATATGCCTTGGCTGCCTCACCAACCGAATCTGGAGGTCATTATTGATCCTCAATGTGCCTACACTAGCGTTGTGCCTACGTTTCGCACAACCAGACAAGGTGAGCCTCCATTTGGAGTTCCTTTCACTATTGTGTGCTTAAAATACTACCCTATGGTGCGCCCATTCTGTTTCCTCTAGTGAAACGACGCCTGCAAACGACGACAGGTTGCTTTGATAGCAGCCTTTTGCATTGTTGGGTCTGGTGTCTCTCATCTTCCTCTTGACATCAATACCCCATAGATTCTCTATGGGGTTAAGGTCAGGCGAGTTTGCTGGCCAATCAAGCACAGTGATACTGTGGTTATTAAACAAGGTATTGGTACTTTTGCAGTGTGGACAGGTGCCAAGTCCTGCTGGAAAATAAAAATTCCATCTCCAAAAAGCTTGTCGGCAGAGGGAAGCAT